>NDXB01004227.1:0-16213 GCA_002631895.1 Agapornis roseicollis | reverse complement strand
TGATTGCATCTGGTTTTCTTCCCATCTGCAATTCCAGCTGACTTTGCTGGCACTAATGAACATAAGACCCTGAGCTGCGAGTATACTGACGGCATCACTCTGGCAATGGGGCAGCTGGTCTGTGATAAGGCATGTGTGCTTGGGTGCTGGTGGTTTCATGAACGTTCTCTGGTCTTGACACTTCAAAGCTCTTTCTTTTTTTTTCCAGAACCTTGAAGACTGCATTTCTTATTCGGGAGTTCACACTGGAGTTGGACTGAACACTGTGATCTGATGGGCTCTGTCAAATGGGAGAGAGAGCCCTGCTTTTTTGTTGTTGTTTTCTAATGTTCTGTGAACTTTGATAAGCAAAGGGAAGAGTGGTCGAAAGAGAGCAACTTATTCCTCTGGTGTGCCTGTCTTTTCACCTGATGGTGAAGGTTTCTCACCGGAAGTATAGTTTTGCTGAGCTATGAGGTTGCCTTGGCTTGGTAAATGTAACAAGCGCTGTCTCCAGAGGTGGTGAAGCTGTAGCAAAACTAGTGGGAAAAGCTGGTTTCTTCCTAGCATGCTGCCTGATAAAAAAGTAACAGGTAAAGGCACTTGCAGCTGGCTTTTCTATGCAGTCTTTGTGCAGAGCTTTTGGCACTTTTGGTAGGGATTGATTTCTGTGAAGGAAGGAGGAATGAGGGAAAAAAAAATGCAGCTTGTCTGACCAGCTGCTTCAGTGCAGGCAGGGTTTGAGTGTTCATGCTGGAACAGGTCTTTACTATAGTTTCTGAACAAAGAAGATGAGCTGTATGTAAGGAAAGCTTTATCAGAAGTAAGGCTAATTTTGCTAAATTTGGTACTCTGTTGCAACTGAGATTATTTGGCAGTATTTACATCCCAGCTGTGTGCCAGTTTGTTAACGCTGGCCATCAAGGTCTTTTCAGTGGTACTGCTGGAGTGCAGGTGATGTGCCTGGGTGGTACCGAGACCCTGGGTGAACCAACTCTGCTGGCTGTTAAAGCTCAGAGGATGTGGCAGAATGGAAACCATCTTCGTAGTGAACCCCAACCAGGAAAGGTGCGGATGCGCTGCTGAGAGCCCAGTAAGGATCCTGTTTTCTGCTCCAGTAGAGGGTTTTTGTGCACACTGTCCCAGGAGGCATATTAGCCACAGTTGCTTCTTTGAGATCTCAGAAAAGACACTGCATGATGCAGAGACTGTGGTGGCATTGCTGGTTTAAGGAGTTTGGTGTTACCTTTTGCCCCTTGCCTTCCTGTCCCACAGTACAATGTGCCCTTTCATGGCAGTGCAACGACGTGGAGTGGCACAGTGAGCAGTGAATGTTTTAATCAGGCTGTTAGCACATNGTGTTACCTTTTGCCCCTTGCCTTCCTGTCCCACAGTACAATGTGCCCTTTCATGGCAGTGCAACGACGTGGAGTGGCACAGTGAGCAGTGAATGTTTTAATCAGGCTGTTAGCACATCCCCATTGCCCTGTGTGTGCTGTTCTGTGTCTCAGGGTGTAAGTGGAGGAGGTTTGTAGTTGTTCAGCTTTCTAAAGCCTGGATCAGGGTAGTGAGCTGCCTTAGAGCATTTGCAACATGCACCGAAAATAGGTGGCCAGGTGCACAAGTCAGAAGTTGTTGGGCTTGTTGCTGAAGCCTCTGTCTCCTTAACTCATGCATCTAAGGATGCAGTTGATTGTTTTGGGGAGAAGCTGGAGGGTTCCCTTGTGCACGTGGATGCTTTTGTTAGCTGTGTTTTTCTGCTTTAGGCCTCATCACACAGCCAGATGTTTTGCTGCATGGAGCGTCCTGAGCGGCAGTGGCAACTCAAGAAACCCTGATGTCTGTCAGCAGCACTGGTGAGCAGCTGGGAATTTCTGTGTGTCCTGAAGCCTGCTGAGCCCCACCACTGGCAGCTGGCTACCCTGGACTTCCCCCCACTGTCTCCAGTTCACCACAGACTGGCTTGCCCAGTCCCAATAGCCAACCTGACCCACATCACACAGCAGTCCTATTCAAGTTATGTTTTCAGTGAGAATCCTTCCTGAGTGATCGTTTCCTAGGAGGACAGTGCGATGATGGAGGTAAAGTGTCCCCCCATAGACAGAAGGCTTCTGGGCCTCCAGAGGGGCAATGCCTTGGAGGACACCTTTCAGAATGGGGAGAGGAGTAGGGCCTAAAACTTCTTCAACTGGCATGTGCTATCCAAGGAGAGAGGCTAGGACACAAAATACAGAATTTTGAGAGTCATTCTCTGTTCATGGCCATGAGGTGTCCCAGCCAAATTGGGGCATCCTGAATGTGGTTTAACAGAATCATAGACTTGTTAGGGTTGGAAGTGAACTCTGGAGATCTTCTGGTCCAACCCCTTGCCGTACTGCTGTTTTGCAAAGCAGCTCTAATTGTGTGGTGTTGTCCTTCATCTGCTTCTTTCTTGACCAAGACATCCCTGCACCTGGTCTTGCTGCCATGCCTTATCTCTGCTGCGAGGTGAGGGGAGAGTTTCACTGAGATGTCAGAGGGGCTGGGCTGCTGCTCTGTTCTGGGTAGTGCAGAGGTATCCCTTCTTCTTCAGAGTTGGGGCTGTTCTTCTCCCCTTGCAGTGAGCTGGGGTTCTTTAGTTGTGCTGACTAGACCTCAACTATGCAGTTCACAATGTCAACTACATATACGTGAGGAAAGTTCATACAGCTTCCGACTCTAAAGACCAACTGCTACAGTAGTTAGGGAAAGAGATTTTCCTGACAGTCCCACCTTTTCTTTTGACCATCAGGGTCACACTGTACTGTTCACTGTCCAAGGCATAAGTTGGGTTCATAAGGTCCCACAACACTGAGAGCAGACATACATTGTTAGATAGCAAAACAAGAGAGGGACTACAACAGCTCAACTCCTTTTAGTTCAGTCCTCTACCTTTGTCTTGGAGTCAGGAAGTTTGCCACCCAAATAGATTTAGTGGAAATCCCTGCCTTACTTCATGTAATATTTTTAAACGAGTCTTTATCTTGTTTCTGTCAGTTTTGTTTTCCTGGTACTGATTCACAGAAAACCCCCCGCGGCTATTAGTCAATAATGCACATACTCTGTCCTGTAGTTGTAAAAGGTGGTCTAGAGTTAATTGATTCCGTATTACCATTTGTGAGAATCAAATCATTCTTCCTGTAGGGCTATAATGCTGTTTGTGCTTTCAGGAGTGGCTTTTTCTAGTTGCCTTGACGTGTTTGCTATATAGCTTGTTCTAGTTTTGCAACCCCTGACTGCAATACAAAAGCTGTTACAGAGAGGGGGAATTCAGAGCTACATTCTGCCAGAGGACTGCAACACTTTTTCCTGTAGCTGTCAGGAGTGAGGGGATCAGAGGAGATCCTGATTCTAAGCTGGAGCCTCTCCCAGCGCTGGTGGTACATTTGTTACTTTTTAGTCCTTTTCTTCAGGGTTCATGCAACTCTGGATGTGCCACAGTGGGGAAGCCCATTGGTTAATGAAAATAAACGTGAATGGCCATTGGCTGCTTTGACTGCTCTGTGATTCTTGAAGCTGCACTGAAACACCTCTTTATGTCTCCTCCCTTTGCTGGCTCTGTGGCACGGGCAGCTGAACACCACAGAGGGGCTGCATCCACCCCAGGATGTTTCACCCGGGGTGGATGTTGACAGGAGGGTCACTGTAGTGACAGCCTGGGGATGACAGGATGGTCCCTGTGTGAGGTCACGCTGGGGTGACAGCAGGGACAGGAGCAGCTCAGGGCAGTGACAGCCCCACGGGACCCCTGCCCTTGGGGGTGCTTGGACCTGCCTGTGGCACGAGCCTGTTGTCACAATGCGCTGGCTTGCCTGGGTGCGCTTGTTGTGGCACCTGGGGAAGGCTCGGGCAGAGGTGCTTGAGTTGCAGTTGGTCAAGCCTCAGAGTGCTACATGCGGGAGAGGACACTGAGGCCAAGCCAGTGCTTCAGGGACAGTGCTCTCCTCACCTGGGCTTTGAAGAGGACTGGGGCAGGTGCCGATGTGACAGCACAGCTCACTTGCTGAGTGCCATAGCCTGGAGTTGCTAAGGTGGCAAAGCCAGGGCCTCACTACGCTACGAGGGAGGCCTGAGGCTCTGTCAGCTGAGACTGCCTGATGTGTCAGGTCCTGGCTGTGGCAGAGTGCTGCATCGTCTGAACACCGCTGGCCAGCACAAGCTCAGCCTGTGCTGCTCAGCCCAGCCCCCTCGGTGGGGTTTGCTGTATGCCCTCACCTTCGTAGAGGCTGCAAGGCCTCTATCTGTCATTTGCCGAGCTAGACACTGTAGTGGAGCAGGCACTGCCTGGCCCTGACCATGTCTTGCCTCCACTACAAGTTCTTCTCCAAGCTGAACTATGATACAATCACCTTCAGTGGCTTCAGCATCTCCCTTTGCGACCTCAAGTGCAAGATCATGCGCAAGGAGAAGCTGAAGGCAGCCCACTGTGATCTGCAGATCCTCAATTCCCAGACCAAAGAAGGTATGTGTGCACAGCATGGGCAGGGCTTTGGGGATGTTCTGGCTGGCGACATTGCAGACCACCCCAGGATGACTGCAGCCGGCAGGACCTGCATTCTGCCTTTTATGGCTCATGCCCACGTATCAGGAGTGAGCCTCGGGCCCATCCTGCCAGGTGGCAGGAGCCCCAAGAGGGTGAGCAGTGCCAGGGATTAAGTGGGGTGGGGTCATGAAATCTGATTTAGCATCCTGCTGGCCACACCAATTTGTCAAATGTGCACACTGAGTCACAATGGCCAGAATGGAGCCCTGAGCTTTCTAAACCCCTGAGGGGAGCCGAGGTGAAGCTAGATCGAGCCTTCCTCTCAGGCTTGGTCAATGGTTTATGTTTAATGGAATGCAGAAAAGGAAAATCAAGGTAGAATCCAGCTAAAACGATTTGCATAAGAAGCCAAAGATGAAACAAAGGAGACCCTCCCACTGAGACACAAAGTTCAGAGTGGTTTTCTAAACTCCTGATGGAGCCTAGGTGTGGCTGGATCTAGTCTTAGTGTCAGACTTGATCAAGTAAATGTAAAGCACTAAGCAGAGGAGAAGTGTGGCTTTGGATGGATTAAGCTCCAAGAAACAGACAAAGGTGGCATGCTCTCTTCCGCATTCTTTCACTCTGGAGCACCAGCAGTAGAAGTGACTCAGTTAACAGTGGCGAAAGCAGTGGATCTGAGTTTTCATGCTTTCACTAATGCTTGGCTCCTTTCAGAGCAAGCTAGTCAGACTTTAGAACCTGGTTTGTGCAGGTGAGACTTTGTGGTGGCTTGTTTTTCTCCAGTGATCTATCGGTTTTGTAGCCTTCTATTAAGAAGCAAAAACAACTTCAGTTAGTTCCAGAAAGCACCCCCTGTATTAGCAGGCTGTCCTGTAATGACCTCTGAGACCATTTTGCTGCTGGCATTCAAACTGGTTTTAAGAAAGGAAAAAGGTTAAGCTGTTGATGTTTGGTTATCAAACCTGAAAATGTCTTGAAAGGTACTGTTAGTGTGTTCAGACAATGAAAGCATGATGTTACATGTAAAATTTGGCTTCTGTATCTGTAAAGGCCTTCTCTGAAGTGCTATGTAGTTAATTATGTATTAATACGTGTCCTTTTTAACATCTTTTTCTGTATTTCTGTTGGTTTCAGAATACACAGAAGATGCCCTGATTCCTAAAAACTCATTGGTAATTGTCAAAAGAATCCCTGCTGGAGGAGCTAAAGCTACCAATAAAAGAGGTGTTACGTAAGTGTCCACACAACACTGGATTCTTTGCTGTTGGTTTCAGTGTGTGAATGCAGCATTATCATGTGTCGGTCCTGTTAGGTCCTGTTAGGGTGGTGAGATGCTGGAATGGGTTGCCCAAGGAAGTTGTGAGTGCTCCATCCCTGGCAGTGCTCAAGGCCAGGTTGGATGAAGCCGTGGATGGCATGGTTTAGTGTGAGGTGTACCTGCTTATGGCAGGGGGGTTGGAACTGGATGATCTTAAGGTCCTTTCCAACCCTACCTATTCTATGATTCTATGATTAATTGACAAACTACATTGCAAGAAAGTTTCCTGTAGTGATGCTTTCTTCTCAAATAAACTTCAGCATTTTTCACAAGGGCCCCTCTCTGAGATACTCTGGAGCAGTCAGTCCATCTGAAGCGAGTTGGTTAGTTTAGTTTTGTCTCATTAAGCACACAGGCACTTTTCAGCTGTCATAGGTTTGGACTTTATTCTGAACAAATTACAGTAGGTAAGTAACTGCAGGAGAGATTAACTCTTGCTATGTTTTGATTATAGAACTTGAATATGCATTTATTTTTTTGCTGAACAAATGAATGATGAGTCTTCTGCATCTACTTCTCTGGCCCAGATTTTAAAGCTCTCTCTCTCTCTATATATATATATACACATATATATTTATATATATATATAAATACTTAAAAATAAGTGTTTCCTTTGTATTTTTAAGCCCTACTTGCAGTCTATAGATGGATAAGTGTTGTAATGTGAACAAAACTTTAATTTTTAATAAAGTATTTAGTTTAACTTTTAAAAGTATGTATAATTTGATACTGTGCTGTAAAGAGTACTTGCCAGTTTGGGAAGACAGAAGGGGAGTACCTTCTCAGCCTCAACATAATGTTGCAGCATTACTCATCTTCAGGACATAAAGAAGCAGTACCTCAGAAGCTGTTTACGGTTTTTGCTATGTTTCATTAATTTTGTGTTGGCATCTAACACCATTTTTACAAAAGGATTTAATTGGCTGTATGTTACAGACATTTCAGGGCAGTTTGCAACAGCTGAAGTGGAAGTGTTTCTGGAACTTGGACAAGGGCGTGGCTGGTTTTGAATTTCTGGTCCTTAGAGGCGTAGAAGCATTCTTGAATACTGCACAGTCTCATAAATTCCAGCCTCTAGACAGTGGAGAACACAATCAAGTTTGTTTGAATGCAGACTGTGTCAACTGTGTAAATTGTGTACTTGGTTGTTTAGAGGAATAGACCAGTGTGTACCTGCGGTGTATTAGCAGATGTGACCACCTGAAAACGTTGCAATGGCCTCTTTTTGGGATGGAACTGCTTGCTCTTTTGGCTCAACTCTGTGTAACTTTGGCAAGACACTAATGACTGCTCTTTGTGAGAAAGCGTAGTGCTAGCCAATTAAATGAGAAACATGGGAGCTAGTTCCTTCTCCAAAGAAGAGGGGCAGGAGTTCATTTCCAAGAACGAGAGGTCTTCCCACTGGCAGCATCTTCCCTCTCTCCCTGAAGAAATGAAATGTCGTGCCTTTGGCTGTCCCTGCATGTGTCCTTGGTTCTGTAAACCCATGTGATGTTTTACTCTCAAATGTGAAAAACTGGCCAAGTGCTGTGCACGTTTAACCTTTTGAGAAATGCATGAACAAAACATAAAGCAGCTCAAACCTGTTACTTACTCTAAACACATTGTACAGACTGGCTTAGCACAGGGGTAGTGTGCTGTAAGATATTTTTTGGTTCTTTTATTACAGTGCATTAAATGCCATAGTTGAATTTTGGTCTTTTCCTAGCAATGTTTTGTGAGGTTTGGATACATTTTGTAAACTGCTGGGGTTTGAACAAGTTAGTCAGGTGTCTGCAACGTTTCCTGTAAATGTTAATGGAAATGATTTCACAGGTGTCCATCTGGATCATATATGTGATAAAAACCTCTGTGTATATGAAAAAAACATTTAATAAAATGCAGAAACTGGTTGATTGCTCTTGTGAATGAATGAATGTAGGAGTGAAGATGTACGTGGTTGATCTGAAAGATGGCTGGTTGAAGGTCCCAGTCATTTACAGTCACTTCCTTAGGCCTTTCTTGTATATGGAGTAGTGTGTAATAAGAACATCAGAAAAATCAGCTGGCTTCAAGATCTAGTCCTACGCGTGGGTGGTATTACAAGGTGTACACTAGAAGGACACAGTCCCCTGGAAAAGACTGCAGGTTGTGCACACTGTAGTCAAATCCCTTAGTAGGAAGAAGTTAGTAGGGGGGAAATTCAGTTTGGATTGCCTACAGAACACGATGGTCACATTTCCACTGAAAAGAACCTTGTGTCTTGCTGAGGGATCAGAAAGATTCCCTTCAATGCTTCTGTGTCTAATACTGAATTTCAGCAAGCAAAAACTACAGTCCTGATGCTATCATTGTGTGTTCTTGTTAATGCTGCAAAATGTAAGTAATGGAACTTGCAGAAATCTTTCTCAATTAAGTGCACAGTAGCTATGTTCTTCAAATGGGCTGGAGCTTCAGAAGCAGTTGAAAACTACAGCTAGTGCCATTTCTTTTACTCATCACTTCAGTGGACTTGGAAGAAAAGTGGATCGGTTACACAAGTCTATGTCAAGCCTAAGGTTTTGAGTGCCCAAGAATGCTCTTTTCAAGTAGGCTAGCAGGCACATAAGCATCATGTACAAGCACAAAGCCTCCCCAGCGCACTCTCAGGACAACTGTGTTTTATAGAAGCATCTGTTTTCAGGCACCATCAGCTAGTGTTGTGGTGCGCTTTACAGGATTGAGCAAGTGGTGTTGTCTTTGGCTGGGTAAGCTTGCATGTGGTTCTAATGTGTGTGTCAAATAATTCCATGTTAAACAGACTGCCAACCTGGTTGAAGCCAATGCTTCTGAAGAAGATAAAATAAGAGCCATGATGATACAGTCTTCCCATGTATATTATCCATTCAAGTAAGTGTTAATAATGTCAAATCGGTTCTTTGATGATTATGGAAAAATTATGTAGATGTTTGTTTTAACAAGAGAGATACATGCATACCCTTTTCTTCCTGGAAACCTTTTTAGTTGCATGAAGAAGCCCTTGGGTACACCTCCACCATCATATGTTTGCTTTAGCTGCGGAAATCTTGGCCACTACAGGAAGGACTGCCCAAGAAACGGGGTAAGATTTTGGGGACTTCTGGTGTTACTTTCTGACCTTGTTTAATTTCTGACCTTGGCAGTCAAGTAACAAATACAGGAATAATCATATTAAGAACAGTTTCTCTTGAGGTTTATATCTCTTCTCCCAGTGGATCATGAGGTAAGGGATATTTCACCCTTAAGAAACCTGTTGTTAAGCCAAAGAATGTAGACTCAGATCAAAACTCTGCTTAAGCCTTTCACAGAATCAGAGAACCAACTAGGCTGGAAGAGATGCAAGTCCAACTGATACTTCAGGACTGCCAAACCCATCAGGAACTGTGTCACTAAGGGCCTCATCTACGTGTTCTTTTGAACACTTCAGGGACAGTGATTCCACCACTTCCCTGAGAAGCTGACTTAGGTGACTTAGGAACATCCTGGCCATGTTCCTTTAGGAAAAGAAGTATTTCAGTTGGACAACCTTCCCACTGGGTAAAAGGGGAGGATTGAAAAGCTTTTGCTTCTTACAGTCATCACTGAACTGTCATTTTAAGTGTAGGTCTTAAGATGAGGTATATCTGCCTTTCTTTTCCTAACAGGACAAAAATGTTGAGTCTGTTCCCAGACTGAAAAGGAGCACAGGAATTCCAAGGAGTTTCATGATAGAGGTGAAAGATCCCAGCACAAAGGGTGCAATGCTGACAAACACTGGACGATATGCCATACCGATTATTAATGCGTAAGTATGGAATTAATTGGACTGACCAAAAAACGAATGAGAGAAAGCATGCATAAACATCTGAGTGGACATGCAACCGAATTGGACTGCATCTGTAATTATGGGAGAGGTAGCGCAGTCATTGCATTTTAACCTTAAAATGTGTGACGCTTGCTCATATGAAAAGAGGGTGGTCATTCGTACTTGTCATGCCCCTGGAAGTTGGTTCAAGTTGTGGTGCCCCAAGGATCTCTATTTCTGCACAACGTTTCAGTAGTGTTGACAGGGGAGTCATTCTCTTTGAGAGCTCATTTTGCCTCTAGTTTGTGTTTCAAAGGCTTCTTACAGAAATTTAACCAATAGCTGTTGGACTGAGATCTCCTCCTCCTCCCAGTTTTTATTTTCCAGTGTTACGGCTCTAGAAAAGTAATTTCAGCTCAATGCCTACAGTTCAGAAAGCTAATGTGGAGTGAGAAGAATTCTACCTAGCATCTTCTTTTGATAAAATGCAAAGCTTGGGAAAGTATTCTTTTACCCATCTTTAAATTTGTTCTTTTTCCTTCCCCACATGCCCTCCAGGGAAGCTTATGCTAGAAGAAAGAGGGAAAGGCCTCCATTTTTACCAGAGGAACCATCCTCCTCCTCTTTTGATGGTCCTATTCTGGTTGAGCTGTTATGTCTCATTTGTAAAGAGCTAATGACTGATGCAGCTGTTCTTCCCTGCTGTGGAAGCAGTTATTGTGATGAATGTAAGTGTTACTCCCATGTTGTTCATTCCAAATATCACACCTGATCTTCTGAAAGCAAAAATAGCAGGTAACAGAATTACTTTGTTACCTATTCTAATTATAACCTAAGGATACCCTGACCAGGAAAGGACAGTGCCTAACTGTGCAGGTGATTACAGTATTGGATATCAAATGTTTGTCCACAGCCCTTTCTCTCATACAAAATTATACAGCCATACCTGGTGACTGACTGTGGCCTGCAACAAACTGATAGTTAGGCATTTAATCCGCATTCTTCTCCACGGGAGAGCTGGTTCAAACCTTCAGAACTCAGACCTACCAATGCTTGGTTTTGAGATGCGCTTTGTTCATTAACTTTGGGGTCAATGACTTCTTGCTGTAATGGACAGTGGAAAAAGGATGAGTTGAATCATGAAGACACAGCCTACACTCCATCTTCAAATATTAGAACAGTGAAATGTCAAAACTGTGTACCTATTTGCTGCATACTAGAAAGTTTTTACACTCTTGAACATTTGGAGCTTCATGCTGTACGCTCAAGACCACATTCACCCATGAATCCTACACATGTTTTGATTAGAACCCAACAACTTTCCTTAGTTTGGCTAAAAACTATTGTATTGTGATTATACTAATTATGCACAGGTGTTAGAACGGCATTGCTGGAGTCTGAGGAACATACATGCCCAGCATGTCATCAGAAAGATGTTTCTCCTGATGCTTTAATTGCCAACCAGAGCCTACGCCAGGTAGTGTGATGACTTTTACATCAATTGTACAAAGAGCTTGTAAGGAGCTGAGAGAGAAGACAAGATTACTGTCATATTAATTTAGCCTTATGCAAGGCTAAATTGAATAAGGCTAAATTTACTTTTCAAACCCATGATCTCTGACAGCTCTTTAGAGACAATCTGGCAAATTCAGGTCACACTTCTGCTTAACACAGTCACCTCGCTTTCAAATTTGGTGTTAACACTGAAGTATTTAAAATAGAGATACCCTGAGTTAACAATCACTGACATCAGTGTTTAATGTGGTGCGTTTGTATAGCTGTGGTTGAATGCTGTTAGGATTGATAGCATTTCCAGGAATGCACAAGTCATTTTACTCTGTGGAGGCTTTTGTTGGTGTATCTGCTGAAGTTTCAGATTACCTTTATAAAATGTTCCTCTGCCTCTAGGCTGTGAACAAGTTCAAAAATGGAGCTGGCTACACAAAAAGGCTCTGTAAGCAGATTGAGCAGCGGCAGCAGCAGCTGCTGCCGCCACCACCTCCAGCACCACGCACCACTGTTATCCCTCCTGCTGCTTTGGTGACTGCCGCTGGACTGCCTCAATCTTCCTCTCTGTCAATCAGCAGCTTGTTGGAAGAGAAGGTAAGTTTTATGTCCACATATGCAGTGACTCCAGTATTTCAGTAGAGCTTATTTTCCAGCTGTGTGCATTTATTCACAAGGGCTGTCAAGATCCTGTACGAAGACAACTACCACAACCAAGTCTTCTGGGCTCCCAAGGACAATCAGTACCCACAAGTGGTAAGGAATGATAGCTTTAGAATGTCTGTTAAAAAATTACCTTCAGAGAAGCTGAATGGGCTTTGTTCCTTTTTCTTCTCCCCTCTCCGAAAGGCCCTCCAAGGACAGACAGTACCAGCCACTCACCAGGTGCCAGAACAAGCTGTGAGCTGTAAGTATGCTATAGAAATTCAATATAGAACTACTTGTAACCTAGGCTGTAATGTACAACTCACAAAACAGCTGATCAGTAATCAAATAAGTGTGCACAGAGAGTTGTGGGGAATACAGTTGGTAACTGATTTTGAAATGGCTTAATTTGAATTTGCTATAAGAAAGGGGATGCATGCTTGCAGTAAGATTATTTCAACTAAAACTCTGGTACACGATTAAAAAGAAGACTGAAGGAAGGATGCTTTTTGAGGAAACCTTAAGTCCATGTAAAAATGAAACCCAATTAAAGAATCAGATGGAAAGCTTTGGATTACTGGCCGAGTAGGTCTAAAGACATGGGTTCTTCAGTGGAAATCAGCGTCCAACATTCTTGTTTTAACAACATAGCTGCTACTGATTGAGGCAGTTATTGGAAAAATCAGTGCTGTCATTTTATGACAATTCTGATTTTTTTCCACCTGTTCATCTCAAACAGGCAAGCTGCTTTCTCTCAGCTGGAGAGAGAAGAGCCTGTTTCTGTGTCATGTTAGTCCTTCATTTTGGTATAGACTTCTTACAGATAACTTTTCTATATAGAAGCTTCTATACAGATAACTTACACCTTACAGGAATTTGTAAGAGAATAAGTAGCTTCTGTTTCTGCAAGAAATTTTACTTTATCATTCCCCAACCGAACTGTAACCAGGGGCTCTGCTGGGAAGGGTTTTGAATCTTCCCCTTCTCTGTTACTGTGTACCCTCCTGGCTGTTTCCAGTGATTTATTGAGTGACTGAGAGTCTGTCCCTCCCAGGTTTTGCAGCTTGCATTTCATACCTGGGTCTGACTGACCAATAAGAATATATGATAACTGTGCTGCACCTTCTTCAGGGTCCTTACCTGTATGCTTAGGTTTCATTCCAAACAAAACCAACTGCTGATACTTGGTTAAGAGATCCTGCCCAGGCAGAAGATTTGGATCCCATGTAGGGTCTGTGGAGGGAAAGTGGTCGTCCACTGACACTGCCCTGTGCCCCCTGCAAATGGAACTTTTCTGCCTCCTCCCTTGCTTTTGCCAGCACTATACTTTGTCATCGCATGTTACCAAAGTATACTTGTAAATCATTGCAGTCTGGCTCTTGTGTTCTGATAATCGTCTCCATCACTTCAGTTACTTTTCCAGGATCTTCCCTCTAGGGCCCAGCTAACTCTTTCCAGACCCATAAATCTGACACAGAAAATGACACCTTGATAGTCACCAGTCCCTCCACCCCCCTGCTCCCTGGCGTAAAGGAGCTTGTATACCTCGGAGAGCACCTTTTGTTGTTCACCTCATGATGGGGCTAGAGCTCTCTTCCCATCTGCATCCAAACCCACCCCACCCCCGCCCTGCTTGTTCCTTGGTTTAATTTGAGGTCCAACTAGGAATTCCACATCCTCTTTTTCCTGCCTACATCTAACACACCACTTACCAATACTACACGCAGAACATCAGCTCTTGAGCCGTTTGTTATTATCCTTTTCCAGTGCCAATACCATGGGATCTTTAGGTGTATGCATACAGCCCTTTCACAAGTCCGAACTATTCTGCAAAGCAAAGAATAAATCAATAAACCATAACTCATCCCACTTCGCCTCCCTTTGGCAAACCAGTATCAATCAATCCATTACTGAATTGTACTGTTCGCAGGCCTCTTCGCCCCAGACTCCAGCTTATACAATGGCCACCATTGATTACAATGCTCTGTCAAAGCCTCCTGAGTGACTGAGCCCACCTGGGGGTCAACGTTGCAAAATGCAACCCAATGGGGATTTCTTCCAAATCCTCCCTTTGCAGGCAGTGGTCCTGACCTCCATCCAAATACAATGTCCAGACAAGCAAACAAATCCTTACCCACTGCACAGGGCAGCCCCTGTGGCTCACGTGGACAAGTTACCAAAAAGAATGCCTTTTTAAAGAAATTCCATCAGGGCCTTACCAAGGTCCCGAGTTGGTCTGGGGATCTGTGGTTCCTTTCAGGGGATCCCCAACACTGGCACGAAGGTCCCAGAGACTCCCCAGCTCAGCAGGAAGAACGGCAGAGGGTCCATGTTTGGGCACCAAAGTTTTGGCAGCAAAAGTCTGTTGGAGGAACTCTCTAAGGCTCAATTTGGAGTTAAAATTTGCAGCTAAAAGAGAAGAAAACCCAAACCAAGTTTGGGAGGAAAAAAATTGGGGAGAATGACAGTTTTGAACTAACTTCCATTTGTGTGTGTGTGTTGTGGGCTTTTTAAGACCCAAGCTTCACTGGCGCACTTCATTTCACTTTAGGAGTTCGCATACATACTCCAAGTCAAGATCAGGTCCTTCCTGCACTGGCTCCTGCTCCAGATCCTGCCATTGCTCCCATTCGCATTCCAACCTGCCATCACCACAGGATCCAAGAGGCAGCAGAAGGAAGAGTCGTGACCATTTTTCCAGGACAAGGTCACATGATCATCACCGTTCAAGGTCAAGGTCACCCCTACAAAGAAGACACCATTGATGGTCAAGGACCTGCCCCAGCCCTCTCCCCCATCCCTGTTTCCTGTTTCATTCATTAAAAGGTCTGGGTGTTCACTTCATAGCACCTCCCTCTGCCTGCAGTCATTTGCACAGCAGGAAGTGGGTAGGGGCTTAGTGCAGCCCCTGCCCACCCTGCAGGTGACTGAGCTGGGATGGGGATGGCCACCGAGAGGATGGGTAGCTGGAGCATTGCTCCAGGTGGTGTGAAGCCATGGGAGAAACCACATTGATTAGTATCAATGCCAGGAGGATAGAGACCTCCATCACTGCCCCAGAACCAGCATCACTGCAGCGAGCTGGATCCAGCCCTGATAGGATGCAAAGTATAGAATTACAAGAGCAAATATTATTTCATGTGCATGTCATGTTCCTAGCCCCACTGGAGTACACAAATGTGCCTCTAAGGGGGTCCTTTTGCCCTTCAATCATTCAGGTACAAGATGACTTGCCTAATCACCAGCACCCACACTACGAATTACCAATCCCTGTAAATGTCGCAAAGCAACTCTAGGTTTTCAGCATTCTCACTGCTTGCCTGGAGTCAGGCTTTCTGAATTATTGATCTGTGATGCCAAAAAATGCTGGGAGAGGTTCCAAGATGTGTCTCAGGAGCTAGGACCAGACTTGTTTGTAAGGAAATCTTAAATTGGTGAAGATCGTTGAGAAGAGGGAAGGTGCTAATGAGCATATGCGGAATAATGTGAAATAGGAAGTAACACTATTCCAGCCAATACTGGGACACCCAGTTCCGACCCCCAATCAATCTTTTAAGGAACTATCGTTAATTCAGGAACAAGAAAAAGAAGTTAAAGCAGGTCCTTTTATCCTTGTAAGATGCTCACCACAGAAGTGTTTCTCATACTAAATGTTCTTCTCTAGCCTAAAGGGTCCCCATTTCCTCTGTTCCCTCTGATGGGGTTCCAGAGAAAGGAACACGTAGTACAAAGTCTGAGGAGCACAGAAGAACAGGAGCACAAATCACAGAAGAACATGCTGTTTACAACCTGATGAGAATCATCCCCCAGGCATATCAGGAACAAGGACAAAGGTGGTGGATTTAAGTTGCATTAACATACACCACCACCAGACACTTCTCTAACCTGAAGGCTGACAGCAACGTACAAGGACAGTCCTTTTCTGGACACCTCACTCCTGGGCAGAAATCCTAGAGACTTCTTTTAATGACAGAAATCCAAAGAGCTACAATATGCTTTTTAACGTCAGCACAGCCAACAACAAGTGACATGTAAACCCCTGCAGCACCAACGAGGAACACAAGGTCTCCTGCTGAGTCCACTTCCCCTCACAAACCAGACACGTCTTAAAAAGAGATTCCTGCAAAGAAGCCGCGGACAGAAGTTAGCCCTGGCAAGTCCAGCACAAGCAATCAAGGGAGAAACGGCTCTGCTGACCCTCCTCCTGCTCCTCCCACGAGCTCTTCACCAGCCACGCAAAGAGGCAAAATCAAGGATGAACAAATTAGATCTGGAAAGAATCCCCCCCCCCAAACAACTTGACAAGATCAACCTGTGCCCCTGCTCCCCATGGATCTCCTCCTCGCCTGGCCCTGCTTCCCTCTGGACTCCGTCCTGCTTTCTGCCCCTTTGGCCTGGGCCCAGCCTGGAGGCCTCACTGCTCTGTCCCTCTCCACCTCCTCCCCCCGACCCACCCCGCTGCTCCTCAGCCTCTGCGCCT
>NDXB01004225.1:1932-13242 GCA_002631895.1 Agapornis roseicollis | reverse complement strand
GATTCAGAGCATCCCTGTGGAGAAGGACTTTGGGGTGGTGGTCAATGAGAAAATGAACATGAGCCGACTGCAGTTTGCGCTTGCAGCCCAGAAAGCCAAATGTGTGCTGCATCNGAGCCGACTGCAGTTTGCGCTTGCAGCCCAGAAAGCCAAATGTGTCCTGTGCTGCATCAAAAGGAGCGTGACCAGCAGGTCAAAGGAGGTGATCCTGCCCCTCTACTCTGCTCTCGTGAAACCTCACCTGGAATATTGTGTGGAGTTCTGGTGTCCTCAACATAAAAAGGACATGGAAGTGTTGGAACAAGTCCAGAGGAGGGCCGCGAGGATGATCAGGGGACTGGAGCATCTCTCTTACAAAGACAGGCTGAGAGAGTTGGGGCTGTTCAGCCTGGAGAAGAGAAGGCTGCATGGAGACCTCCTAGAAGCCTTCCAGTACCTAAAGGGGGCCTATAGTGATGCTGGGGAGTGACTCTTCATTAAGGAATGTTGTGACAGCACAAGGGGTAACTGATTAAAACTTAAAACAGGGGAAGTTTAGGTTGAACATAAGGATGAAGTTCTTTCCATTTAGGGTGGTGAGGCTCTGGATGGGTTGCCCAGGAAAGTTGTGAATGCTCCATTCCTGGCAGTGTTCAAGGCCAGGTTGGCCAGAGCCTTGGGTGACATGGTTTACTGTGAGGTGTCACTGCACACAGCAGAAGGGCTGGAACTAGATAACCTTAAGGTCTTTTCCAACCCTAGCTATTCTATGATTCTATAAATCCAAAGGTGATCTCCTGGTAGATGAGGGTCAATAAGTCTATTTGGCTTTGCCATTTTTGGGGAACATAAGCTGTCATGTGATCTGGATCTTAAGCCTGCACAGAGTGTGCCATAGTATTTTCCATGAGAGAGTAATTCTTTATACTTAATAAAGGCATCTTGACTGGGAGTCATTTGTTCATTGACTATGAAAGCACATTATAGATGGAACTTAATCAGGCCTATCTTTTGATAGCTAAATTGAAATGAGATGTATCCCACTTTTGCTGTGTTTCTCAAAACCTTCATGAAAAGATTTCCTGATAGAGCTTACTATTTCTGTTTAAGATAAGGACTTGAGAAGCATCTAATGATAAATCCTATGGAACAATGGCATTTTGATTCTTTTTTTTCTCCCAGAATGTTTTTGAAACATTCCCATGAGTTTCTAATTTATCAAATTTTGCGGGTGATGGTAGGGTACTGAAATATCCATTCTGAAATATCAGACCAATAATGCAGTATTTCCATGGACAGAAACACTGAACATGAAATAAAACATTTTCCAAAGCATTATGAATAGAATTAATGTCTTCACCATTTTGCTCTTGTATCACACACATTTTACTAGCTCACCTATATGCTGGTAGTGTAGATGATTGTTCTTACCTGTTGTTAACTAATGAAATACATGATACATGCATTTGTGAATATAAAAGTCCCGTTCTATGGACTACTATATGAAATTCAGAAGAGGAACAGGCTATCATTCATAGAACATCTGTGATCAAATCAAGAGCTTTAAGCACTGTTTAACAAAGTTTTAAAGTACTGCAGTTGCATGTATGCATATATAAATAAGTATATATTTATACAGTACTTATCTTTATTTGGTCACAGCTGTCCCATTTGGTGTGTAGATGTACTTGAATTTTAATTTGGAAAACCTCAAGATTGTGGAAGCCTTGACTGGTAAAAATACAAAAAGCATATTGCAAGGTTTTATCTTTGCTTAAGAAATGTTATGAATTGTGATGTGAGACATGGCATGTTTCATCAAGTTCTATAAATAAGTGAAAAAGTTTGTCCTTCTGATCTTCTTGCATGTAAGGGCTGTCAGGATAAACTGTCTGTTAAGAAAATGGAACATAATTAGACCTGACTTATTCCAAATACTCTCAGCATAACTCAAGCTGAGGAAGCTTAATAGTTAAGAGGAGGCAATTAAGATAGCAGTCATTTTGCTTTACATTTGTCCTCAATGTTTCTTTGTCAAGCAGTTTGGGTTGCTTGGATTTAACACAGCATCTCTATATAACATAACAGGAAAATACTGGCATCCATTTGGACACTGGTAGTTTAATGTGGCTGCTAATAAGAGAAAAGTCTGCAACAATTCTGCTACTCCTCTAACAAGAAGTCTTTAAATCAAATCCATCCCAGGGGTCCTGAAGGAGCTGGTGAATGAAGTTGCTAAGCCAGTGGCCATCATATTTGAAAAATCATGGCAGTCAGGGGAAGTTCCCAAAACTGGAAAAATGGTAATATAAGCCCCATTTTCAAGAAGGGGAAAATGGATGACCTGGGGAACTACAGACCAGTCAGTCTCACCTATGTGCATCTAGAGGAGGGCCACGTGGATGATCAGGGGACTGGAGCATCTCCCATAAGAAGACAGGCTGGGAAAGTTGGGGCTGTTCAGCCTGAAGAAGAGAAGGCTGCGTGGAGACCTCCTAGCAGCCTTCCAGTATCTGAAGGGGGCCTATAGGGATGCTGGGGAGGGGCTCTTCTTTAGGGACTGTAGTGACAGGACAAGGGGTAAGGTTCAAACTTAAACAGGGGAAGTTTAGATTGGATATAAAGAAGAAATTCTTTCCTGTTAGGGTGGTGAGATGCTGGAATGTGTTGCCCAGGAAAGCTATGAATGCTCCATCCCTGGCAGTGTTCAAGGCCAGGCTGGACGAAGCCTTGCGTGGCATGGTTTAGTGTGAGGTGTCCCTGCATATGGCAGGGGGGTTGGAACTTGATGATCTTAAGGTCCTTTCCAACCCTAACTATTCTATGATTCTATAAGGCAGAAGGATCTGGCAGATCCCATCAGAACATACAGACTTTGAGGCTTAACTGTCCAATATATGACAGTAATGACAGATGCCTCTACTGAGTGTTGCTAAGCAAGATAAAGCAACTTCTTGAAATACGAGAGGTTCATTGGTATATTTTTGTATTTTTGTTCTTTGGAACGTCAAGCATAAGTAGAAAAGGAGCTTTCTGTCAGCTGTGATAGCTAAATTCCTTTATGTTGCTAAAAGAATATTTTGTGCTGTCTACCACATCTTCAATTTTGCTGTCTTGGGATTAAGGATAGGACTGATAGAGTACTGAGATTAGAGATACATACACTCTTAAACTTTTCAACTGAGACAAAATAAACAAAGTAAGGCAAAAAAAAAAAAAAAAAAAAAATTTTTTTTCCCGATTGGAAAAAAAAAAAATCAAAGGAAAAAAAAAAAAAAAAAGTAAGGAAAAAAAAAAAAAAAAAGTAAGGAAAAAAAAAAAAAAAAAGTAAGGAAAAAAAAAAAAAAAAAGTAAGGAAAAAAAAAAAAAAAAAGTAAGGAAAAAAAAAAAAAAAAAGTAAGGAAAAAAAAAAAAAAAAAGAATGTAAAACTGAACTTTTTTCTGATTCCTCTGATTATTTTCTTTACCAACTGGGAAAAATATGTTATTTTCTTCTGCATGGTCCATTTGACAAAAATATACTTACAGGATACATGTAGTGCATTTATGCAAATACTAACAAGGTAGTGAGACAGGTGGACAGAAACTCCTCACATTTTAAAGAGAAAGCAGTGATACAGAGCTCAAGAATTTTAATTAGAAATAATACAATCTATCAGAATTGCATGTTGATAAAATCATGACTGCAACAAGGATTGTGATTTCTTAGTGTTGCTACTAAGACAACTGTCCTTGATTTTATCTAGCAAATTCAGCTTTATAATGCCTGCTTCAGTTGACAGATACAGGTTTCCTGCTGAGTGATTTATGATTTCTACCCTATGTGTAAGAATCATGAAGGTCCACTATAGATCTCTAAACTTCTTTCTAGTCCAGATAGAG
This sequence comes from Agapornis roseicollis, assembly GCA_002631895.1. Classification (NCBI taxonomy): domain Eukaryota; kingdom Metazoa; phylum Chordata; class Aves; order Psittaciformes; family Psittacidae; genus Agapornis; species Agapornis roseicollis. The sequence continues at coordinate 9,381 of NDXB01004225.1, read as the reverse complement.
AAATTGATTTGGAATAATTCTTCATCTCACAGTAGATGTATCCCTTGCAATGAGAGACGGATAGTTCACAAAGAATGATCTATTGGCTGAAATCAAACCATTTTTCATATTCATGAAAGCTGGTGTGAATTTTAAAAGACCTCTTCAGAAGTATTATTTTTCCAAATAATTTTTTTGAATTTTACAGTTAAAATTTCTTGCTAATATTCTTCTACCCATTACAGTAAATTAATTATTTGAGAGATTTGATCAATTAAGTAGAACATGTGAGCTTGTAGTGGGTTTTTTCCTGATATTGAGTGAATTAATTTTACTTTGAAAGCACAATTGCTTAGTCACAAAAATATATCAAATCATAAAGAGAATTTTTGTTTTATTCATATATTCAAATGATTTTTTTCCTTAATATTTATTAACAGAAATGTAAGAGTAGTTCAAATGCATGAAACAATTTTTCCAAACTTATGTTATTTTAACTATTTTTGTTTGGTATTGGATAATTTCTTTAAAAAAATATTTGGCTTTCAGAATATTGGAATACCCCTTTCTTCTCTGTTGTATGCCTTCTATCTTCTTATACTTGGCTGCACATCTAATTCTTTTCCTTGTAGCAACTAAGCACCTCAAAACTCTGGATATCTTTAAATGCATATTGGAAGAGGAGTAGATATTTTAAAAAGTGACATTCTGGAAGTTCCAAATATAAATTAGCTAATATTTTCCTCACGTTGAATAATGCACACAATCTAAAAATTGGATGTGACAATCTAAAAGGCTGATCTTTGAATAAACCTATAAAGAGTTGTGTGATCTCTTATGGAGGTTTTNAAATATAAATTAGCTAATATTTTCCTCACGTTGAATAATGCACACAATCTAAAAGGCTGATCTTTGAATAAACCTATAAAGAGTTGTATGATCTCTTATGGAGGTTTTAGGAGAGAGGAGTTTTCCAAAACAGCACACCTTAAATTTCTTAGGGAAAAAGTTACAATTAAAGCAGTTATTTTATCATGCACAGAGGATATGTGAGTAATTTGAAATTTCAGTCACTGGAACAAATGGATGACATACAAATGAATTCTCAGTGAGTGCAGCAAATACAGGTATAGCTATGCATTCATTCTGAAACTACACTGAGAAATATTTTATATGATCAATTAGATTTTAAAATCATGTATTTTAATCCGTGGATTTTTTTTCCCCCCTCTTCTCAGCTATTGTTACTGAAGTGAATAGAAAACTGAATGTTTGCTTGAGAATCCTGTGTCCTGAATGTCCCACCTCCTAAAGCTTTCACCCTGAAATACCTCATCCAGACCTGAACCATAATGTGACAGTAAGAGCACCCCAGCAGTATTTGGTAGAACTGATAGCTCTGCAATGGAGCTATGAAGAGAATGTTTCAACACTGAGAAACAAAAGAGCTCAAAGAGATACAGAAGAACTCAAGAAACATTGCAGTAGTGGAATGATGGGAGGAAGCACCACAAGACAGCTTCCCTTTTCATGAACTTCTCCAGAGTGGAAGATTTAGCAGAATGCACCTATTTCATAAAAATAGTACACCTGTTCATGATGTTTTAATTATGTATTAACTCCGATATATTAACTTTAACCACAGTTATTTATTGTGTTATTCTATGCTGAAATAAAGCTGAAGGTATTTTTTTTTGTGTGTGTGTAGGTTAAGGTTCTTTATCTTAAACATGCTGGGTGTTTGGCAGGTAATTCTTAAGCTTTTTCTCACAAACCTAAAACACAAGGTATGCAAACAAAGCTAGATAGAAAGGTTGGCTACATAGGCTCTAAGGAATGTAAAATATGGATACAAATGACATGTCTACGATGAAAACTACTAACTTCTTGAACTTAGAGTAAACTTCTGGTGAAATCCAAGAAGTATTTAAAAGCTCTGTGTAAATTTTGTGACTAGGCTTACTTGCATTTTATAGAATAACTTCAGGTTTCTGAAACCACCCTCACTTGCCTGGTTCAGTTTGAGATGAAGAACAAGAGAATTAAAACTTTAAAGATATCTTATTTCACATCTAGAGGAAATACTATCCAAATAAACTCTATAATTCCAAAGTAGTAGAAGATGAAAAAGCTTTTTATTCAGCTGATACAGCTGCATTTTACACGTAAGTCATGGAATTTGAAGGAAAGACTGCAGAGAAAATTGTAATTAATAATCCATTTTAGTAAGCAATAATCCAACAGTGCTGAGAAATATTTTTAAAAATGCCAACAAGCTGGATGTTTATAAAATGTTAAATAACTTTTCTGTGGGTTTTTTCTGTTCTCTACAAATCTTCTCAGATCTGCATTCATTCTGATTTATTATAAAGTATTTTACTTCTATAACAGCAGCTTGCCAAGAAATTACTATACATAGTGAATCAAAATTAGAGACTGACCTTCAAAAACATGCAATTAACCTCTTGGTGCATGAGATGTTAGAATAAAATTTCAGGCCTTTTGATGCATATGCTGTTTTTCTAAATTCCTCATCTCAATTTGTGTGATTATGACAGTGTGTGCTGTTCACACAGCTAGAAGTCTGGAGAACGCTGATCTACAGAACTGGTTGGAGGGCAGGTCTCTGACTTTAGTGACCTGTGAAGAACAGTTAATGACAAACCAAAATGAAGGCATGACTGATCCAAGAAAAGATAGAAAAGCAACTAGGTATCAGTCTTGTGAGAAAGTACAAGACAGATGCAGAGGACTTTTTCTCAATGCATTTGTTTAAACAAGGATAAATACTGAGCTAGGTGGGTTGAAGAGCATAGGTAATGGTGAGATGACTTTGCTGCATAATCTGCAGAGTGCAGTGAAGGAGTAGCCTTCAAGAGTCACCACTCAGCTCAGTCAAACACAAGCATTTACCCATGTTGTGGTTTAAACCCAGCCACACAGGTTGTTCACTCACTCAACCGCCCCCCTTTCTTGTCCTCCTCCTGCTCCTGGAGGGACGGGGAGGACAATCAAAAGAATGCAACTCCCACAGGTTAAGGTAAGAACAGTTTAGTAACTAAGGTATAACACAAATCACTACTGCTACCAATATAATAATAATAACGATAAAGGATATAACAAGGGAAAAAAATACAGCATCTCACCACCCATCGACAGATAACTCACCCCACCCTGCCCAGCCGAGCACTGACCAATACCTCCTCCAACCTCCCAGAGAACTAGTCCTTCTGGGTAACTCTCAGTTACATCCCGGGCATGACATGCTATGGTATGGAATACCTCTTTGGTCAGTTTGGGTCAGGTGTCCTGTCCCTGCTTTCTCCCGGCCTCCCCACCTCCCTGGCAGAGCAATGAGGCTCACAAAGTCCTTGCTCAAACTAAACATTTGAGCAGTAACTAAAAACATTGCTGTTATCAGCTCTGTTCCCAGGCCAAAAGTCAAAACACAGCACTGCACCAGCTACTAAGAAGAAGAAAAAATGACTGGTATTGCTGAACCCAGGACAACCCATGAAAGCCTGCCTCAGGGATGGTGTGAATACTGGAAGCGATGGTGTGCATACAAGAGTTTGAGGTCATGATGGAGAAGAAGAGGAGGCAAATTCTTACTAAGATTTATGTCTAGAGTTCAAAGAAAAATGAAAATGGCAGTGAGGAGATCAAAAAGGAAAAGAGAAAATAGGATAATCACCAGCAAAAAGGATGGCAGACAAGAGTAAAGACAGTTTTATGCCAATATAAAAGAACCTAGAATTCTATTATTAGGATTTTTTTTTAATTAAAACCATTCAGAAGTCTGTTCTCATAAACCAGAAAATTAAAAAATATCTAGTTGGCATGGTATCATTAAGTATAATTCTTTGGAAGTATTTGTCTCCCAGAAGCTATCTGACACAAAGAAATGTGTAAGATTTGTTTCAAAGATAAATTTCTATTAAAGCTACCAATTCATCAGCCAGAAATCACATTGATGAAAGCCAATATTTATTTATTCACTATATGAGTATGAGACTGAAGAGCTGTGGCCGTGGAAAAATCCTATGTGACCCTTGCACCAGAGACCATATTTTCAGAAGACACTGGCAAAATGCACCAATGAGACTTCACACAGAACCTCATTTATAACAAGCCTGCTATGCTGAAGAACTAAATGAAAACAGAGCTTCTACTTTTATTTAATAGACAGATTTATAAGGCCTACAGTGATAACCAAGAGGTTGAAAAATCTGTCTTATTAGTGTTAATTGAAAGATAGAAAATTAGAAATTATGTGGAAAAAACATTTGCACTTTGAAAGTGTATCAGCTGGGTATGTGCCAGAAAAGAAAAAAAAAAAATATTTTCATCTAGCTGAAGATAATGGTGGTAAAGGAAGAAATGAAGTGTACAAACTGATGAAGGATACAAGCATTCAGGCTGTAGTCTAAAATAATAATTTGAATTAGGGAAATAAGAACCTGGAAAGCAAAGCAACCTCTTAGTGTGGTGAGGGAAAAACTTAACTTTAACATGGAGCCTGACTGATGTATCAAATCAGCTAAATTGTGGGCATATCTCCAGCACTGGAAGACAGGACTTAATGATCCAGGATTTCTCTTGTAATCCTGTCTCCAGATTTGAACACATTTTCATGCAGTTGAAGATATTGCTCTTGTAACCTGCAAATAAGCCTGACTACAAAGCAATGAATAAATAAAACTGACATCCTTAAAGACAAACATGGGAGACTCTTCACCCAAGATACATCATGGCTGCCAGTAAAGATGCTGATGTACTGCGATGTTTCTGTCTCTGCAGGTGATGAGTGGTGTGCAATGTCAGTTCAAGATCTACATAGCACTAGTGAAAAGAAATCTTTGGAACATAAATCCCTTGGCACTAGCACAGCACATAATGCCATTCCTGATTTTTACTCATTTCTGACTCAGGAAAGTCAGTGCTTTATTTCACTGTGTAGTTTTCCTTAATATTTTGAAGTACTAAACTTTAAAATTTCTGGTTTCTACAAACAAATTAAAAATAATAACATGGGACCAATACTGATGAGGTTCTAGCTCAAGCCAGGAAGAAAACCCCAATACTTTCTATGGAGTATTAATTTTCTGGCTTACTGCACTGCATAAACCTATAGCACAGATTGTAAGGCTTTATGGTGTAAAGAACAAACAACACTGCCAGTGGGACAAAATAGGAGCAAGATTAGAGGATAACGCCTGGGAAGACTGAGGGAGTTTAATACTGTGGGGGAGTCCAAATGATCTCCTGTTGGTGACATAGCCTGGGTAACAAAATGTAATAAAGGAAGAGTGCGAGCGTAAACTGTTGGTGTGAGAAAACTACCTTAGCCACCTCTGGCTGGAAGAGTTTTAGACAAAACTGATAACACTATGATGAAATCAGCAATGGTGGAATTTCCTTAAGATGACCATTGGCCTGATTAAACAATATCCAAAGTACTGTTGAAAGCCTTTGGTGAAAAGGAAGAATCAGCTGAAGTATAAAATGAATTGCTGAGAAGAGTAGCTTGAGAGAGGATGTCTGCAAGACCAGAGCGGAGTGGGGGGAGATCAGCGTCCAGGCGCCCCACCTCAGAGCGCCAAGAGCGAACGAGGGAGCCTCAAGTCCTTGATTGGACTTGCCCAGGAGCCCGCAGCTCAGCTCACGTGAGGCCCTGACTCACCGGGGGCGGAGCCAGGAGGCTCGGAGGCAGCTGTGAGTGGTTAAAAACCTGCCCAGGGAGCGCGGTGAACAGAGTGGGCGAACAGAGCTGGCAGACAGAGTAGGCAAACAGAGCAGGTCGAGGCAGTTAGCGCGGCAGTGCGCACGGGCAGGCGAGCGGGATGGTGAGCACTCGCCATATGAGCAAGGTAAGGTCTGGGAGCTCTGCTCTGGCTGCCCTGGTGGTGGCCAGCGTAGGCACCCAGACAGAGCTGATGAGAGGGGAGGCTGCAGGGCAGAATGGGCAGGGCTGCACTCGGAGCTCACTGGTAGAGGTCCTGCTGCAGCAGGTGGCTGAGCTGTGGGATGCAGTTAATAGTCTCCGAGATGTCAGGGAAGCTGAGAGGGAGCAGGACTGTTTGCTCAAGTATCAAACTGTGCAGGAGCCTCAAGTTTCCCCTCTGGAAGGAGGGAGTGAGAAGGCTGCTAACCTGGGAGGATGGCAATTAGTAAAGAAGAAAACCAACAAAAAAGGAGGAAGAGGACAGTTAAAAGCAAGGGGCTTCCTCCTGCATCTGTTGTCCCCACCCAGAATGGCTTTGCGGTCCTGCAGGGGGCTAATGAGGAAACGCACTTGCATCAGGAACAGCCGGCTGGGGTGCTGGTTAAGAAGATCTCTACTGGTGCTGTCAGGAAAAAGCAGCGGGTCCTAGTAGTGGGGGACTCTGCTTTGAAAGGCACGGAGGCACCCATCTGTCGGCCTGATCTGGTCTCGAGGGAGGTCTGTTGCCTACCTGGAGCACGGATCAGGGATGTTGCGGAGAGGCTGCCTGCTCTGGTAAGTCCCATGGGCTATTACCCACTTCTAGTGATCCATGTGGGTGCCAGGGACGCAGATAGTAGTAGCCTGGCGGACATAAAGAAGGACTAAAGAGCCCTGGGAGAGGTACTTAGGGGCTCTGGAACTCAGATTGTTTTTTCATCCATTCTCCAGGATACAGGGGAGGACCTTAAAAAATCCAGGAGGATTGGACAGGTTAGTAAATGGTAACAAGAGTGGTGTCATGGTCAAGGGTTTGGGTACCTTGAACACGGGACCGGAATTTGTAGGTCAGGTCTACTGGGGCTGGTGGATGTCCTCTGATAAAAAAGGGGAAGAGTGGGCTTGGTAAGAGGCTTGCCAGACTTGTCAAGGATGCTTTAAATTAGATGTGTTGGGGGAGGGGGGCGTTGTTCCATCCCAACACACCCAGTCGGTTGCTACCACCTATAAGAAATGCTTGGAGTGGCATAGCAACATTCCAGCTGCTCCAGCTAACGAGCTGACCTCATTTGGAGCTTGGCTCAGATGTCTCTGTACAAACGCCCCTAGCATGGGAAACAAACAAGAGGAATTAGAGATGTGTGCCCATCTGTAGGGGTATGATATAATAGGCATCACAGAAACACGGAGGGATGGCTCATATGACTGGAGTGTTGGAATGGAAGGTTACAGGCTCTTTAGGAAAGACAGGCCTGGTAAGCAGGGAGGGGGAGTTGCCCTTTATGTTAGGGATAGGCTGGAGACTATGGAACTCTCTCTGGGGACAGGTGAGAAGTTAACAGAGAGTTTGTGGGTCAGGGTTAAAGGAAGAACAGCGATGGGAGACATTACTATGGGGATCTGTTACAGACCGGCTGATCAAGAGGAGTCTGTGGATGAAGCGCTCCACAGAGAAATAGGAAAAGACTGAAGCTCACAGGCCCTTGTTCTCATGGGGGACTTCAACCACCCTGACATCTGTTGGAGTGACGGTACAGCACAAGCGA
>NDXB01004224.1:7300-21965 GCA_002631895.1 Agapornis roseicollis | reverse complement strand
AGTGATTTTATTTTTTTTTTTTTTTCTGTTTGGGTTTTGCTGTTAAGTTTTTTTTTTTTTTTTTTTTTTTTGGCTTTTCAAACAAATAAGATGTTTTCCTCCCAAGAGAGCTGTTCCATTGGCAGAGAGCAAAGATCAATGATGAATCATCATCTCGTAACAAAATATTCCCAGTAACAAAATGAAGTGCATTTTTCAGTATTTTTGGCTAAACACGTATGTAGGAAAATTTTGGTTCTCTATTGGTGTGTTTTTTTTCTAACCAGAGAAATTCATTCAACCATTTCACAGGGAGAGCAGCCTTTCCTTTTTGGCTGATCAGAGGAAATTTCATATACAGGTCCAGCATGAGCAGAAACTACCTCTGCTTCCTTTAAAAGCCTCTCTTGTGTCACATTCTAACACAACAATAAAGAGCTCTTACCTATACAGAAGAAAAATGTCACCTTCACAGAGACCACTGGTTATTCATTTAAACCATGCAGCTCCCCCAGTTTCAACTGGTTAATGTGTTATACCAGAAGAAAAAAGCTTCTTTCCCCTCTCTCTCTCTCAGAATATGTGCTAGCTACACAGAATACTGCTAGCTACAAGGGCTTTGCCAAAAAGTAAACAAGGCAGTTATTCCTCACTTTCCAGCCATGTATTTTTTCTTTCTACCAGACTGAGTGACCTTTGGCTGAGCACAACATCTAGAATGGATGACAATTCCTGCCTGAAAAAAACCTTTTTTGGTAGCCATTAGCACAAATCAAAGCAGCTGCTAATTTGAGGAATTACAAGAGTGAGAAGCAAGGTGGCAGACAACTCTGAGGGTTTGACTCTCCAAACTCTTAGGTCCTTCACTAAGTGCAGCTTCCTCAGGCCACAAAGGCTGAATAAATCTCAGTGTAAAAATGTTTAGTCATTAGAGTTTCCTATTCCCACATTCACAAAGCTTCTGCAAATTCCCTTCATAAAAATTTCAAATTTTTGTTTGATTGTTTTCAGGGATGGTACACTATCATCTCCAAGATCCATATTTATCAGTCTTGAAAGAGCTAACAGCAGTGTAGGCATTCCCTAAGAAAGTGCAAGGCATCCATCTTAATCTTTTCTTGCTGCACAGCTCCACTTTTATATTTGCAGTTTCACTATTATACTAATTTATTTACAACAACAAGAATGCATGTGATTCTAACTAGCAAAATACTTTGAAAAACAAGAATTAAGAGGTTGCTTAGAAAGATTAGGGAGTATGCTCACACCACAAGATGAGCAGCAAAACCAAATCTGCCTCCTGTCCTATTTTATACTTTGTCCATGAGGTAACATCTGAGACTCAGTCACCACAAATATAGTTCCAGGTTTTCTCCCTTATATATATTAATTCTCCTCCTGCCTCCTTTCTTTCATACTGAAATCTTGAGTTTCAGAGAGATTAAGATAAGTAGCATATATTAACTATGGCTCATTACACATACCAATGGAAAAAAATAATACTACTTCTGAAACGCAGAAAAAAATACAGTTACAGTAATGACTCAACGTACAGTATCTTATTTCTTTCTATCAAAAGAGAAAGAGCATCTTTTTTAAAAAAAAAAAAAATAAAATTTCATTCTACAGTTAACATTGCAACTTGCACAGCATGATCCTTTAACCCCCCTCAGCCAAAGGAGCCCCGTGGCTCCAAAGCAAACTTCTCAAACTAAGTTGCAATTCTTCATATAAAGGGAAACAATCTGATTTTTTTTTTTTTTTGAAAGCTGAACATCAGATGAACATCTGTATCACTTGAACCCTTCTGTTCCTTAACCCTTGTCGAGATTTAACATAATATGCTCCATTATAGCTCTAACAATCAATCTAAAAATTAGTTTATTGAATGATTCCATATTTAACCTTTACATTTAAGATCTCAGAGGGTCTAATCAATGACAAAATTTCTAGGATTCATTAATACACTCTCTTTGTCAATGCAGTTTTTGCTAAGTAGGGTATACCTTAGTCTACGTAAAATGTGTGACTGATTATAATCAGTACAGTGTTCAAGGCACAAATGAGATTTTTTCTGCAGTAGTGTTTAACATAAAATAGCTAAAATATACGCAAGCTTGTGCCCACCACCCTCCATCAGAAACAACTGACTTTCTAACTATGCTTTTGCTATGAATAAGGCATTCTTCTAAATCCTCTCAAAATGCAAAGGAAAGGCTCTTGAGCTAAACAGCTTTCACCAAAAACTTCATAATTTCTGTACTCAGGTTTCATGTGCATCTTATGTCCCCTCACCCTCCACACAGAGCACACACGTGCATTACCCCAAATTTTTTAAAGCTCCATTAGCCATACTGTAATAAGACTGAAATTATCTTCCCAATATAGAACTAATCATCCAATTTTCCACAATTTATCACTAAAAGAAAGTAAATCCCATTACATTTGTTATGAACAAGTTATAAGCATAGAACACATAGCAACTCTCCATTGATTTAAGGGAGATATCCTACCAATTTATACCAGCTGCAAATACTGGTTACTATGTCTAAAAGCATCCAGGCCACAGTATTTTTTAAATTTCAGCTTAACTTCAAAAAAAGCCCCCATATTTGGTAGCCTACTTGCCTTTTACTACTTGCTTATAGGATTATCTGTATTTCATTTTGCAGGATTAGTAAAAAGATTTCAGATATGTTAGTAGCTCTGTAGAAGGACACATTCATCCAATTGACAGAAGGAGCTTCCATGTGAAACTGAAATCCTAGAGCAGGAAGGAGGAGAATAAAGGAGAATCATCCTGGCACTGTTTCTGTTGTGCGTACATATGCTTCTGTTAGATACTATGTGTCTCTCACTGGTGAGAAACCTTTGCAGTTTTCAGGTTTGTTTGGTTTTTTTTACACTATTCTCTTCTTACCTGCAGGACACATTTCTGATGTGTCCCATAAAATGTGACTATACTCTCATCGATGGTCAAAGTTTGAAACCCATTTATTAACTGGATTATTTTGTTTAGTTCAAAGAAGTTCAACTATAGTGTAGGTATGTAGAAGAAATTAGACATGATTAATGCACAATTTACATCAACAGGAAAATTATTTTCATAGTCTCCCCTTTCTGTAAAGAAAATACGATATCCTAGATCTGCACTCCAATGATCTCTTATTTCTATGCTTTTAAACAAATACTAAAGAAAACACTAATACTAGTGCTTGTTTTAAAAGTACAAAATCCTTCAGTCCTAATGATCATAGGAAAGAGACTAATCAGGAATCCCCACTAGATGAATTAATATAAGCTTAGTAAAAGAAAGAGGTGTTGCTGGACTAGTCTTCCATTTTCCAGCAAATGCTCATCATTCTAGTTCACTGGACAAGGAAATTATCTTTATTCTGTAACTTCCTATTGGAAAAACTGTGCCTACAGCCCAAAATACTGATCCTCTGGAAAGGTTTTAAGGTGCCCTTGTCTAGACAGGAGATTTTATATAGGACTGAACTGAAAAGAGAAGTTTGAGCTGTGGGTTTTGAGGCCACACAAACCCCACACTAAGACAATACCCAGAGTCTTCTAAATGTCACGTAACTCGACAAGATCTTAGAAACACTGAAGCTGGAGTGGGCAGAGGGACTGCACATGTCTACACTGTAGATGTGCCCTCAGAAAAAAAGGCTGAGGAAAAGATTTTGGGGAAAAATGTTGCCCAAAAGGAACCTGAATGGCAAAGTTCTCTCCCATTGCCTTCCTTCTGCTGTGTACCAGAAACTTCTCATTGTTTGTTTTAATAAACACAACTTCATAAAAATAATCCATTCCATTAAGAGTATTATCTAAAACCAGAAATAACCTATGTAACCCCAAATATTCAAATGGGGGCGGAGTTTTTAACACTTTTTGAACATTACTGGTTTGGATTATTGCCCTTTTCTGTACACTAGACACACAATATCACCACAAACCAAAGTATGCTAATTTATAAACAGTTTTTATAGTAAGATGGGGAAAATTACTTGTGTTGGGATTTGGCAACAGACAAGTGTTTTACATGAATAAAAAATCAGGTGATGGCAGCATTCTTTCAAGTCTGAGAAAAGAAAACGAAAATTTTGGCTTAATTTGTTTTGCAACAAGAGTTCATTTTAAACTGCACCTTAAATGTTATAAAATATTGGCTATGCCTGACATTCAATTTTGGAGGCCAAAAGGTAGAAGTCCTTCTATAGCAGCCAGTTGAATCTAGAATCCCAAAGAAATCTTATTAGCTAGTAAAGTCTGACTTTAGTAATTGGATGAGAATCAGACTGCAGAAAACATCAATACTGATTTACAAGAAATCACACTTTATCTTATCTGATACTACAGCAATTTTCAATATAGTATTGCAGAATAAGGCATTATGAAGCGAATCTTCCCCTGAGACACAGCACTTGCATTTCAAATGCACAGTAACTTCTGTCCACAAAATATCTATTCCTAGACAAACTGATGAGTTGTAGGATTTGACTGTGTTTGGTTACATAAAGTATAAACTTACAATGTGAATCCATAAGAGATATGCACATCTGGTGGTTAGCAGGTGAGAAGTCCCTACTTGCACAGCCAATAGGAATCCTAACCAAAGCCAAAAGCTTCCTACCCTACCACAGACATTGCAGGATTTGCATCAACTAGGTGTAGACTAAACACGAAAATGAAACTATGTGTTTAAGCCAAATGATTAGCTCATACAGTATCATTCCATGATTTCCTATCAGTTAACACTTTGTTCTGCAAACAACTGTATTCCTTTTTAATGATTCAGCTGCAGTCTAATACAGGGTGCCTGAAAACAAATCCCAACTTTATATCATCTCACAAAAGTTCATGTGAGATCTAGGAGAGATATATATATATATTATAACATATATGAAGAAACAACTTCCCTTTAACTGCTGGAACATAACTACTTCCATGAAAGTCAGATCATATGAAAATCTGTATTAGCTGCATGTCTTTTTAAAACTTTGCCTAGAAAATGGCTGCAGGATTTTCTGAAGATTTCACTGTGATGATATCACTATTTATTAACTTGTCTTTGATGTCTTTTTCTTCACTACATGCTCTGAAATATGCTGTTATTACGCTATTAATAAAGACCCATTTTTTGTCAATTTTTTTAGGCTGAGCTTTGTTAAAAGGTGCTAAGAAAGATAACATTAAAAATATCTCCAAGTGAAAGAACTATCTGGGGAGTTATAAAAAGGATACAACAACAATGATATTCAAGTGTAACAGAAGTCTTATATACAAAATATAAATACAGCATTAGAGAAAAATTACTAATAGTAAGAAAGAACATTTTTAAATGGGTATTTTCATTGATGTATTTTCAACATACTCCTGGTGAGAGGCTGTGACTGAATGAGTTATCAGAAGTAATGTATGCAAATACTTTAGATGATTTCACATTCAAAAGAATTTAAATATTTACACTGTGTGATTATTTTGAAAAAAATAATTGTTATTATTGAATCTGTACTCTATTGCAGAATCCTGAGCACATGGTGGGTTGCAAGCTGCATATAAATCACATGGGTTTGAGTCTGAAGCTCACCCTCTATTTTTTTAATAAGCTGCTGGTCCTGTTCCATGGCTGGGTTCCTATGTGCACTGAAAACACAAATCAATAAAGTTTTCCTTTATCTTTTTTTTTTTTTTTTTTTTTTTAATAATAAGCATTGTAAAGCACAAAGGCTTTAAAATTCTAGATGCAATTTGACTAATAAGGTAGTCCTTAATGAATGTTCTAAATATAAATGAACATGTATGGGAAGCTGAAGTTCACAAAAACCATAGTACTCCTCCCACAGTTTCTGCATACTGATATGACCAAGCTTGTGCAGTCTGCTCTCCTCATTAAAGCATGCTTCTACTTTAAAGTCCTACTGGTTTAATTCCTTGTAGAATGGTGCAAAGAGAAAAAATAGGAAACTTTCAAATCTTTAGCTCTGATAAGAAGCTACAAGTCAATACTACAACACAATTTTCATAAATGCCTTTTTATGTTGTCATTATTATATATTTCATAATGAAACTTCCAACATGTGTGTAGACAAGTAATCTTTCTTAATATATTAAATACAGATTGCATACATAAAGCATATACATTCAAAACCCACTATCTTGAAAAAAGTTAAGTAGCTCAGCAAAGTCAAAGAATACAAACTTAGGAAATGCCAGAATTTTGAAATACAAACTCCTACTACTTCAATCTACTTCAGGAGTTTTATGTGAGCTGCAATACTGATATAATAATATATTCCTACTTCATCATCTTGCTCATATATTTCAAATGACTTTTATATTAGTTTTTTTTTTTTTTTTAAGAACTGTTTTTGCTTTAAGCATGCTTTCCACTGTCTATTGTAGGGTTTTGTTCTTCTATAGGATACGAAGTTGCTGTCAATTTATATGATCGCTAATAAGTACTGTATTTACTTTCATAAGATAGTGTGACCTGTCTTGATGCATGTCTAATTGTACAAAGTATAAATTTACGTATCTATTTATTCATATTCATAAACTCTAAAATAAACTATAAATAAGCCATAGCCATTATAGTTTATTTTTGCATTATTTTCCTGGTATTTTATGTACTCTACTAAAAAGTAGCATCCTGTAAGAACACAATTTTTTTTCTTACTCTTGACTACCAGCAGAAACAGAATGAGCTGGCACAACCTTAAGTTTGACCCACTGCATCACCTCTTTCTCACTTTCAATACACCAGAAAAATAAATACCAACACATTTATTAGAAAAAATAAGACCTCAGTTTTTATACTAAATCAAACTTTTATTGTGCTATCTTCAGAACCAGGTAGCAGACTGTCCATTTTATTAAGTTAACACCCTGTTCCACATTTGTATCAGAAACACAGCCTACTATTATCAAAAACAAAAGCCTGATATTGTTCCCAGTGCAATCAATAGTAAATTGTTATAGACTTAATTACAGGACAGGGAGTATCTTTGGATAGTAACAGGTATATCTTCTACATAATCACAGAACTATAGAATCATAGAATCATAGAATAGTTAGAGTTGGAAAGGACCTTAAGATCATCTAGTTCCAACCCCCCTGCCATAAGCAGGGACACCTCACACTAAACCATGTCACCCAAGGTTCGTCCCAACCAGCACTTGAACACCGCTAGGGACGAAGCATTAATCTTCCTCGGCAACCCATTCCAGTGCCTCACCACCTTAACAGTAAAGAATTTCTTCCTTATATCCAATCTAAATTTCCCGTTTAAGTTTTAACCCATTACTCCTTGTCCTGTCACTATATTCCTATAGGGCCCCTTCAGATACTGGAAGGCTGCTATGAGGTCTCCATGCAGCCTTCTCCAGATTGAACAGACCCAACTTTCACAGCCCATCTTCATATGGGAGGTGCTCCAGCCCCCTGATTGTTCTTGTGGCCCTCCTCTGGACTTCAAGTGGGGCCTCACGAGAGCAGAGTACAGGGGCAAGATCACCTCCTTCGACCTGCTGGTCACGCAGCAGGATACGGATGGCTTTCTGGGTTGCGAGCGCACACTGCACTCGGCTCATGTTCATGTTCTCATCGACCACCACCCCCAAGTCCTTCTTTGCAGGGCTGCTCTGAATCTCTTGTCTGCCCAACCTGTAGCTCTGCCTGGGATTGCTCCGACCCAGGTGTAGGACCTTACACTTGGAGTGGTTAAACTTCATGAGGTTGGCATCAGCCCACCTCACAGGTGTGTCAAGGTCCCTCTGGATGGCATTCCTTCCCTCCAGCGTATCTATCGAACCACACAGCCTGGTGCCATCAGCAAACTTGCTGAGGGCGCACTCAATCCCACTGTCCATGTCAGCGACAAAGATGTTAAACAAGACCAGTCCCAACATAATACCTGAGGACACCACTTGTTACTGGCCTTCAGCCAGACACTGAGCCACTGCTCACAACTCTTTGCATGCAGCCATCCAACCAGTTCTTTATCCACCTATCAAATTGATGTCTCTCCAATTTAGTGACAAGAATGTCATGTGGGACAGTGTCGAACACTCTGCACAAGTCCAGGTATATGCCATCAACTACTCTAATCCTGTCCATCAGTTCTGTAGCCCCATCATAGAAGGCCATCAAATTGGTCAGGCAGGATTTCCCCTAAGTTAAGCCATGCTGGCTGCCACCAAGCACCTCATTGTTTTTCATGTGCCTTAGCATACCTTCCAGGAGAATCTGCTCCAAGATTTTGCCAGGCACAGAGGTGAGACTGACTGGTCTGCAATTCCCCAGGTCATCCATTTTCCACTTCTTGAAAATGTGGGTTATATTTCCCTTTTTCCAGTCTTCAGGAACTTCACCTGACTGCCATGATTTTTCAAATATGATGGACAGTGGTTTAGCAACTTCATTTGTCAGCTCCTTCAGGACCCATGGATGGATTTCATCAGGTCCCATGGACTTGTGCACATTCAGCTTTTTAAGATGGTCTCAAACCAGATTTCTATATAGGCTTCCTCTTGCTACAAACTACATGTAGAAAGTGACTTATTTTATGTGCAAAGTATACACGGTATGCCTTGCCTTTGACATATTTACTTAAAATACCTTTCATATATGAAATACCTTATTCAGCCTTGTTTCCACCACAAGTCTGTTTTCTAGGCCAAATAGATATTGATGTCATGTACACTAATCTATATTCCATACATAGTATATCTTCCACAGTGATGCTGAGGTCAGGCCTCTAATTCTGTATTGAGTAGCAATGGCCAAAATTCTGATTTTCAGAAGTACTTAGGTTTGTTGCTATGTCTAGAGCAGCAGTTAATAGGCAGGTATCATAACGTAGAAATCTTGGTTTTAATTTCACAGATGAAGTCTAATACCAGAAGACTACTGCAACTTATTTCAAAAATTCACATTTTATGCGTAGCACCGAATACTGTGAGATATATTTTATATCACATTCCAGAAGTCATAAAGTATTTGATTCAAAAGAGGCAGATTATCAACGTATGTAAGGCGCACTACCCTTTCAGGAAAGGATCAAAGCTTTCAAAGTTTTCATTAGAAAGTTCCCAGCTTCAAAGATGCCAAGTCTATTATGCCAGTTCTATAAAGATACTTTACCAATGCACTGTGAGGCTGTAAAACATAACAGCAAACAGCTGGTCATAAAAGAAATTTATGATTATGGATTATACTGTAGTTACATTTTGAAGTGAAATGGCGACTGCTATATGAAATTAATTTTGTCACACTCTGAAGAAGATAAAAGTTGTAAAGCAAACTAAAAAGTTGAAATATATAATATTTTTGGGAGAGATGATGGAGTGGTAGCATGGTAATGGCAAAGGATTCCAGTCAGTCCAAGTAAGCCATCATCAATCCACCCCTGACTTTAAAACTATTTATCTCAGACCCATTTTCACAGATCCTTCCTCATCTCGTGTTGGCAGTTTTACTGACTTCACCAACACAAGAGGCTTCAAAATATCTACTTACAGAAGCAAGAAAGTCAGATTTCTTCCATTTGCAAATGCCTCTAAATTCTGAAGTATGGGATGCATCGCATCACGGTTCAACTGCGGTTGAAGTCAAGTTTCAAACTGCGTAACTTCTGCTGTATTTTTAACTAAAGTTACCTAAAGTTAACGTAGGGTTCCCTCAATTGACCTTAAATAACACTTAAGGCTGGAAAACAGTCTAAATCTCAAAGACTGCCCGCACCAGTGCTACCTGCCTTAAAAAAAAATAATAAGCTCTTTCTCAGACCGTAAACTCCTGAAGGCCTAGAGGCCTTCTGTGAAACCTCTCCCTTTAACAAATCCCAAGGGAGGGATGCACAAAAAGTATTTCACTGGTTCATGCAGGGGGATGGACATACTCTCTGTCAAGCATGTCCTGGTGCATGCAATAACTGCTTTTCATCTTATGGGACAGCCACAGCTCTCCACATGGTTCTTCAGGGAACCTGAGTATCTCAGCAAGTTGACCCAAAGGGCTCTTTCAGGATGCCTATTTTTTGCAGAGACTGCCCATAGATCCAGCATACCATGTTCAGGGTCTCCAAGTACCCTGCTGAAATCAGTAACCTACTATTCAATGTGTGACTCAAGTAAGTTTGGCACAATCAAAATTTAAACAAACTGAGAGAAAAATACATCAGCCAGACTTCAATACCAACTGAAGTTTAAAGTTTCGAGTCAGGTAATGAGGCAACATTCAGTTGCATCAGCCCCAGTGATTCTTTTGAGTAAAATTAAATTCTCCTAAATGTGAATGAAATTTAATGTATCTTTAAACATAAAAATCCCTGAAAGAAGTCATTGCTTTCTTGCAGTTTTATGTACTGTATTTCTCTTTAATAGCATGTTTACATTTGACCTATTTTATTTAGACATACATAATATCTAACAGTTTTGTCTACAGGATTTTGTTTTAGTCTTTTAAGATATAAAATTTGTTTCAGCCTTTTGGACCTGATCATTCTGCTCTGGACCTGTTCCAACAGCATTTGTAAGGAATACCTGTTCCATCTGGAATCTGCTGAAATCTAACACCTTCCTTCACTCAATTACCATAATTGATTATCGTATATGATAAGCAATTGGGAATTCTCAGTAATTGCCATTTAAAGCATTAAGTCTGCAAATTTGCAGCTGTGCTTTGTTTTGTATTGGCTCAGTGGCTATCCTCTGGCTTTTTTGTATCAGGCAGATTAGTACAGGGGAGCCATAGGACCAATTTAAGCTCTAGATTTAGGAAATACCTTCTGAGAAAGACAAATTACTGGATATACCCTTTCTACCAGCACTCCCAAAACAATCGTGTCAGGTAGAAGGGATTGCTGGTGGGAACTGTGAAGAGGCAAGTACATAGAAGGAATGAAAAGAGGTTTGGCCAAGTGTCCTTTTAACTGGAGCACTCCTCAGTGTTCAGAGTGGCCACCTTCCAGCTGGGAAAACAGGCCAAATGCCGGGATCAAGGTCTGTGCCAGGCCAGCACTGAGCAGGAGGTCCCTATTTCCTATCTGTCTGAGTCACACTGCAAAGCATAAAATCAGATTACGTTTTTCACTGTGGTGGAAGTATTTGGCCTAGAAAGGTGAATAATACACTACAAATTTTAAACTAACTGAAAGAATTAGGAATAGTTTTAAATTATTCTCTTACTAAGATGATGAGGACCACAAGGACCTCTAGGAGTATAGCTTTGAAAGAAGGGAATATAAAAAATAAAAAGGACTAGTAGAAAGTCTGCTTTTGGATCTAAATAAATAAAACTGAAACACAGTGAGGTGCATGCTGTTTTAAAGGGCTCATCTTGGGTATAAAAGGAGTAAGAAACCTAACTTTTTCTTTGGTCTCACTCATGAAGTACAAAAACATTCCACACTTTCATAGTTAAAGACATAAGTTTACTTCTCTAGAAGGAAAATAACCCTACTTCATGAACCACTTACATGAATAGTGTCATGTCATAATTTGTGAGAAGAGGGATGTATTTTGTTGTTTGCAAGACTTTACTTGTTCTGTGGTTTTGGGTTGTTTTTTTTTTTTAATAATAAATGGAAATTAGAAGTCAAATATCTGTAGTACTGATGAAAGCTAAGGAGGTGAAGAAGGAAAGGGTACCCCTGAGCCCAAGGGATATGAGGAGGAGAAAGGACTGCAAACATTCCCACTGGAACTTTAACTGAACCACTAGGGATTTTTTTCTCATTTTTATTGCTGCCACTTCTCCTTCTGTTTCTACACCTCTCCCCTCTTCCACCCTATTACTTCCTTTTCTTTCATCCTTCTGAGGTGTGCTGACGCCAGGGGAGAGGTCCAGAGCAGGAGGGAAGGTTCAGCAAGTCTGAAATAAAAAAACATTACAAATAAATGATAAAAAGGATCTAGGAATTCAAATGAACACACCCAACACTTTAAAATAAAGACTTTTCTCTGCCACTGCAGACCAGTGTGACACAGGCCTCTGTGACAGGGCTGATTTTGATCTTAAAAGATCTAAAAGTTGAAAGTAGCCAGTCTTATTCTGATTATGATGAATATTTACAATAATCATTAATATTTGTGACCAAGTATCAAGAATTTCTGAACCCATTTTAAAATCTCTGGGATAAAATGTCAGATTGTATAGGATTTTAACTTGTGCATCAAATAAAAATAATAATAATTTAAAAATAGCATTCCTGAAATAGCTTATTTCCTTAAACTAATTTTCTGTAAACGTTCCTTTCACAAGGATGTCCCTGAACATAATCTTCATCCAGGGTCATGGGACCACCTACACAGCCAGCGCAGCTGGCAGAGTAAGACCCAGACACATCACATAGAGAGTTTGGCTTATATGTCCTACCTGCATGGGGAAATTCAGTTTGTGCACACCTGCACACTAACAATCTATGGTCATGAGACCACGGTCATATTCCTGTGACAACACTGTGCTCCTAACTCTGAGGCAAGCCACATGAGTGAAAAAGGAAACATTATGGTGCTTAAATGAAACAAGAAAAAGAGGAAAAAACTTCATGAAGTCAGTGAAGGCTTTTATCCGTGTTTTATGTGGATACTGATCAGACAATGTATTTTTGAGAGAAGGTACAAACACCTGAGGTGGAAATACAGACACATTGGGGGGATCAAAGTGGAAGACCAAAAGGTGGTGAAGGGTCAAAAACGCTACAGTAGCTGCAGCTAACCACTTACAGTCCCCAGAGAATATTACTGCACTTATCTGAAACAGTTATTTCAAAGTGATGAGAACTCCAACTTCTTAATTCCTCATCTCAACTCTGACAAATGCGTAAGATTTCCAAATCTGTGAAAACCATTATAAAGTGGCTGTTAAAGCTCACAGCTGCATCTTACTTTATTGCAGTAGTAATGCTATTGGACAATTAACTCTTACTATGCTGAGTTTTGTGCTTATTCCTATACTACCAAACAGTTCATTTCTAATTTGGATTCAGCTTTTGTTCCATTTCATACTATGCTGTCAGTGAAAAATACAGCCTGTGAGAGCAGTTTAGTGACATTTGTACCCACAATCAGAGAATGCTACTCTGAGAATAAGACAAACCCTATGAAAAATACAGCCTGTGAGAGCAGTTTAGTGACATTTGTACCCACAATCAGAGAATAAGACAAACCCTATGGTGGAAACATGTACTCTGCAGTACATGTACAGTACCTGTACAAAATCTTACAGAAAGCCCAAACACACACTGAAAGAAATTCATAACTTGTGGAGAAAAAAAATGTTACATCATACTGGGCAGTTGCACAAATTAGCCAGTGCTTTTTATCCTGCTATTCACAGTACCTTGAGACAGTTCTAACGCAAGTCACTGAAACAAACTTTGCCTTATGATGTGATTTATACAAAGGTTAACACTCGGGCTTATAAAATTCCAATCTTCTCTAGAAAATTACTGGAGACAAGGAAAAATAAAATCTATCTGGGTAGTAAAAAATAGAGGTTTTACTGGAATCCTTTATAACAAGCATGCACACAGTGATACTAGCAGGATGCCATCAACAGCTAAATATTTATGTTGACTGGATCACCTAGTTCACAAACAGCTCAAGCCCATGGATTTTAGAATAGGAATCTGTGAGGAGTACTCAAGGAAGTATTGGGTTGCAGAATGAACAGTCAGAAAACTGAGTGAAGCAATATAAAAAAGGTGTGAAATCTTGGGCCCAACATAAATCTCAGAAATCTTTGGGAATTTTGTCATAGTCTAAAACCAATTCAAAGTGTTTAGAAAGACATTTGCATTTCTGTTAAAAAATTATTGCAGAAGTTGAAAAGAAAAACTTAAAGCCATGAAGACTCTAGTGCCCCCAGAGTAAGTTTTCAAGCAAGTATTTCCTTAAGAAATTAGTATTTCAACAGATGCGGTGGTGGTGGTGGGTAAGTTCATCCATCAAAAAGTTAGGAATCTAGTTTAAATGTCCCACTTACGTTCTCTTTCATCTGTAAAGAAAGAGAGACATTTTAGAAAGGTTGTTCATCTCAGCTATCCATAGATGCCTCTCTTGGGATGTAATCTATAATTCTCTGGAGGTGCCTATACATCTCCATTGACTACAAAGCCTTGAGCAACTGTGTTAGACTTCAATGACTAAATTTAGATGGCTAAAATGATGACTATCTTAGCTCTGAAAACCTAATTCTTAAACAGCAAGGTTAAGTGAGATAAATTGAGCCTCTTGTGTGAATCACTTTATCAAAAATCTACAGAAAGAAATGTTTTGGCATGAAATTTTGACCAGCAGATGTGTGGCTGTTTTTCATAGGACCAGGGTTTAATTCTGCACCTTCTGTTTCTGTATCACCTACCAGAACAGGGCACGTGCTGATGAATGATAACACAGTATGCTTTTCTCATAAAATATAAACAATAAAAATAGCATCAGTGTCCCGATGAACTATCTCCCTAAAGCTAAAGTGACATCAAAATTTAAATGTAGTTTGTCTTTTTATTATGCATAATGTACACTAATTGTCTACAAGTGATCAGCTAGATGTTAATCTCTTCAGAGCCAATCTTGCAATTGTCCCATTTACAGAACTCCTATTTAACTGGAAGTTGCATATGCAGGAAGAAAACATAATCACATCCTTCTTTCTCTGCAGTTGGGGGGGGAGATGT
>NDXB01004223.1:5636-25648 GCA_002631895.1 Agapornis roseicollis | reverse complement strand
GGTGGTGAGGCACTGGAATGGGTTGGCCAGGGAAGTTGTGAATGCTCCATCCCTGGTGGTGTTTAAGANGACTCTTCATTAGGGACTGTAATGACAGGACAAGGGGTAATGAGTTCAAACTTAAAGAGGAGAGGTTTAGATTGGATCTAAGGAAGAAATTCTTTCCTGTTTGGGTGGTGAGGCACTGGAATGGGTTGGCCAGGGAAGTTGTGAATGCTCCATCCCTGGTGGTGTTTAAGACCAGGTTGGAGGAAGCCTTGGGTGGCATGGTTTAGTGTGAGGTGCCCCTGCTTATGGCAGGGGTGTTGGAACTAGATGATGTTGAGGTCCTTTCCAACCCTAACTATTCTATGATTCTATGAACTATTGCAGTCCTTTTACAGATCTGTCCTATGTAGATTTGAAAGGAACATTGAAGAGTTGGGAACAAATCTCAAATACCTGCATCTTGCACTTTCCCCCTGAAGATCAAACAAGGCATACATTTTTTCTTCCAGTCACATTGGGTTAGAAACACTGCATAGACAAACACAGATCTGCAGTTTACCTTAGAATTCAGTGGTTGTCTCACCATTTAACATAACTAGGGGCAAGTCTGGAATGAATAATTATTTGGGAACACTAAGCATGTTAGAGGAGAAATCCAGGTCTGACACTGAAAGAAATCTGAATGAATCTTGATTTTACAAAAATCTCTGGGGTCTGTATGGGTCTCATGTGTTGGACTCAGAAGAGCTTCTGGCATCAACAGCTCAAAGCCAGGAACATGAATGAGATATGACTATGGAATTAAAGGTAGTTTCCTAGAACTGATGTTCACCTGTCGCCTAATGAGCAAAGGGGGTAGTCCTTTCCATTGCACTGAGAGTGTGTGGAATCCCCTCTAATAACTGGTCATGAAACTGTAACTGATACTTCAAAATTCACACATTTGATGGTTTGTTTTTAAAAATTTCT
Organism: Agapornis roseicollis; assembly: GCA_002631895.1. Classification (NCBI taxonomy): domain Eukaryota; kingdom Metazoa; phylum Chordata; class Aves; order Psittaciformes; family Psittacidae; genus Agapornis; species Agapornis roseicollis. The sequence goes on along the minus strand of NDXB01004223.1, from coordinate 24,691 downwards.
GTGAGTCACAGGAATCTGTGAGGGCAGTTGGAAGAAGGGGAGAAAAAAACAACCCTCTACAATGTAGGTCGCTAACTAGCAAAATGTCAGTGAAGAAAAAAAGCCCCAAACCAAGTAGAGGTCCTTACTCTAGTCACTATTTTGGGTATAGAACATTTAATTTCTGAGCAATAAAGAACCCATAACTTTGTTTACTTCTCCACCATGAAAATAAGAGCAGAGTGGAATTTATTCCAAATGTCATTAGAGTCTGTAGGTTCAGAGCAATGAGTTTGACCCCATGTGGGATATTTATCAGTAACATTTTAAAACTCAGAGTACATTGTTCCTGGCGGCTGTCTTCACTAATGTCTTCTCTTGGTCTCAGACATATTTCTATGTATATTTTACGTACTCTGTATTCATAGCAGGAAGGCAATGTCTTGTGTCCCTTTAGAAAACAAACAAGTTTTTGTAATATTTAACAATGTGGCTTTAAATTAGGAGTGGAACTTTCTTTAGTTACACTGTGGCAGTAATAAGTAAAAGGATAATATAAAAGTATCTTCAGCCTTTCCAAGGAAACCTCAAGAAAACAGTCATAAAATAAAGAGTTTGTGCGGATTTTTACCTTCTCATCTGCTGTAGCTCTAATTACAACTGAAACTATGGGTCTTGGCATCAGTTACTGGAAAACATTTAATATTAGCTGTGAGTAGAAAATGCTGCAGGCCTTGTCCTATCATTTTCTTCACTACAATCACAGTAAATAGTAATAATAGTAATAACATTCAAGGAGGTATTATCTGGTTAAACTCCTGGAAGATGATCTTTCTGGTATATGTCTCCTCCTGCAAAAAGATTTTTTTGGGGAATGACTTGGTAGCTGATTTTAATCAGATTCAGGACTGCTGATTTTAATTCTTTAGGTCTTTTTCCCTAATGCAGTCCATTTGAACATCTGAATACTGACTCCAGTGAGTGAGAGGGCTATTTGAGTGTGGGTATTTCAAACACATCCTGAAATTGAATTAGCTGAGTTGGAATAGACCTCTGTGTGTGAACACTGGATAGACTGTCTCTTTACCAACATATACAGTATCTTAAACACATATGGAGCGAAATATCATACTGCTACCCCATGAGAAAAAGGAGGAGGTGTGGCTTTTCTGTGTAGGGACTGTATCCACAAAGAAGCTATAGCTCATAAAGCTGTGCTTAATTTCAAGAAAAGCAAAAATAGCCAGATCAGGTAATAAACACTTTTGAGCAGGTATAGTTTAACTGAATGCAGCATACACAAGAATATCAATACCCTCCTTAAGAAGGTATGTAGAAGCATCCTTTTTAGTATAATGTAACTAGTAATTGTCTTTTAAATGGCTACGTTTGCCACTCAGATTTTCAGAGATTACTGTTTACGCTGGGGTGTCTTACTTTTGTGTACTGGCCACCCAAAACAAACTCAAGGAAGGGCACTCATGCAGCACTAGAGAAGCATCTAGACTAAGTACCTTTTAAAAAGACACCACCAAAGGAAGGCAAGTGAGGTGACCTGTCACTATTTAATGGTTTGCCCAAGCAAGACAGGAATGTGCTTCTTGGCAAACATTACTCCTGGGTTGCTGAAGTACTGAGCCTATGGTTTTCAATCACTAGTGTTTAATGCTACAACAAGCCTTTGGCATTTCCCTGCCTAGCAGTCATGACAGAGGGTAGTTTCACCTTGTGAGAGTTGCCTTTGGCCAGTAGTAGTACTAGGCCAGTAGTAATACTAGTATTAGAATAAGTTCTCCCTTTATTCTAGAGGGAGAACACGCATGATCTCCCATATTTTGCCATTATTTTACCAGTGGGGAGAGTCTGCTGCTGTTACATGCTGCTGAAGTGGTTTGAAAAGTTTTGTGGTAACTTAGGTTGGTGATGCTACAAATTCATAAACTTGTAGTGGCTTTAAGCAGCAGTGCTTTTCTCCTAGCAGGTGCATATTTACAGAATTAAGAGTATTAAGCATGAGATGCTGATTTAAGAAAGAAGGTTAAACCACTTTCATCCTTTCCTATTGTCTCCTTTTATTCCCCACAGCATACTGGCATGAAAAAGCGCTTATGACTTTCTCTGCAAATAACAAATCTGCTGCTGCAGACCTTAAATCTCTCTTAACCTCGTTGGTTTGTTCCATACCTGTCAGTGGCCACAACAGACCAGTTGTTGCTTAGGGATGGCTGTTGACATTCAACCCATTTTCTTTGCCTTAGTTACATGATCGGTATCACCCCAGAACGGATTTATCTGGTTCACTTGCTGGCATAGCTGCTTCAAGAGGCTACAGATTGAAGTCACTGGTATGCTGTGTTTCTGTCTTCTGCTACATGTTCAGTGGAAAGGCCCTTCCTTGCTATGCTGGTCTAGAGTAAAACCATGTGCTAAATTTATATGCATGTGGGAATGAAAAGCCCCTGTGGGAATGAAAAACCACTACATTCTTAGAAATAGATGGCCTCTGGAAGTGGTGAGTGTAGTGGTCAGTCATCTCAACCCACTTGTGTACCAGATGTGGGAGGATAAGCCCATGCTCTTTAACTATTATATAGGTAAAAGCTAATTTAGCATCACTTGACAGCTTTTTTTTAAGCAATTTTTTTTTTTTTTTTTTTTTTTTTTTTTTGGAGGGGAATGCCGGACTTGACTAACAAAGACAAGAGCAGACTAAATGTTTCCTTAACAGGAAGCCACTAGCTCTCTGCTTAGCAAGTGGGGAGGGAAAGCCTTTAAAACTGTTCAAACTTTCTCATGCAAATTTCAGTTGCACACAAATTAAACCTGTAGGAAAATGTCCCAGGAAAAACCTATGTGATTGGAAATGGAGCCCTCCAGTCCCTTCCTAAAAGTGATTGTGGTCTGTCAGTGATTATAAATGCACAATACACAAAACTGCACTGCAACATCATGCAGAAATCGAAAGGTGAGGGGGTTTTCAGGTATCCCAGGGTGGTTTTCCACTGTTTCAATCTGATCTGGTTTTGGCTACATCTTTTCTAAGAAAAGCATTTGAAGAGCTTTGAAGCAAAAATAGGCCATTGAAGGGCAAAGTAGTGTAGTGCCCTCAGGGGACCATGACAGTTTCTCAAATGAAGGCGTTTACCATAGCTGTAGCCAGAAAATTAGTGTTTCAGTGGTTATTTGAAACATCAGCATATACGATTGCCATTATAAGGAAACATCCTGGAGTCCTGTCAGCCGTCAAGGAACGTTTCTAACTGCTCTTCTCACATACATCAAAGAGGTCATTTTTGTCTCCAGACTGTTCTGGCTTGAACTTGGGATCTGTATGCATACTTTCTTTGTGAGCTCAATGGTGCTAGTCACATCATGTGCACATGTGCAGCGTCTGAGGCCTTAGTCAGTGGCAAGACACCATCAGAGGGTAAAGCAGAAAAAGTGATAAGTGAAAGATGGGCTATTGTTTGCATGTTGTCTTCTCCAGTCCTCTCAGTAAAAATGAGTGTTACAGATTGTGAAGCAGTTCAGGTGAATTAAGAACAACTGCAGCTGCTGTCTGTCTTCCTAGGAGAACAAGTGTCAGTACTAAGCTCTCTTCCCTGGAACTTTGCCTTTCTTTTGCTCAGAGCACAGAAAATGGTTTTGTTGGTTTCCATTGGACTTTGTGGGACAGTCTGCAGAGGGGCAAGTGTGTTGGTATGTGTGTGTGAGGTTGCCTTAAGCCTGCACTGTCTGGTACATACATCCCAGAGCTGAAGGTCATGTGCCTGGCCTGATGACTGTCAGATCAGCCTGTGGCTCTGCTTTTGTATAGGCCAGCATCTAACGGTCCTAAGGAGGGGGTACCACAGCTGAGTATCAAGAGAGCAGAGGCATGTCCCCTCCCTTCACCTCCTACTGTCAGGAAAGCAGGCAGTAGCTTATACTACCAAAGGGTGCCTTTTGCAATTGAGTGAGCTATCGGTGGCTGGGATATCTGCCTGTTCAAAGCAGGCACAAAGCTCCTGGAGGGTGTTAGTATATGAGTTAATGCTTCAGGGCAAGAAGTGCAGTCTGCCCCTTGAACTCTGGGCCCAGTTTCCTCATGTCAGCCCCTTCACCGACCAAAGTGACAATGTTTCATCATGGTGACATGCCCATGCATCTTCATGAGGACTGCCTGCCTACTAGCCAGCTACAAGACCTTAGTTGTATTCTTGTTATACTTGCATACTGATATGGTATCTCTCTGACTCAGTTTCCTCATTCATTGAATGTGAATGAGGATGCTGCTTTCCTTTGTGGAGTCTGTTGAGCAATGTGGATGCAGTGTACAAGGGAGAGGAATCATGAGAAAGCAGAATGCAGTGCTGGCCTGCCACAATCAGCAGTGTTCTGCTGTGCTATGGGTATATATTGACAGCTGTAATCCATGTCAGATAAGCAGAGAGATGGTCTGAATTGCCTAGGTACACTGACTTTGCTTATCGTCTTGAGGAAGAATCTGCTTTTACTCATGTGGCTGATGTCTGAGAGAAGTGACCATTCCCTAGAGAACTGAAAGTGCTTTTTGGGACTCCACAGAATTTTATTCCCTAACACGAGCACAGCACTTGTTACTGAGAAACAACCCTGTGCAAATTGACCGTCACCAGCTGTCCACAGCCTTAGGTTGTCATATGGCCACACATCAGCAGATAAAGTTCTCAGAGCCCTGTTGGAGGGTGGGTGATGGTGAAGAAAATTCCCAGGTGCTGCAGATGGTAACATGGCAACAATGGAAGCAATGATTCAGGAGGCAGCATTAATTTCTCTGGATCACTGCTGATCCTCTGCTTTCTGCTACAGAAACTGTTGCTGCATGGTCACTATCTTTCTCACACATAGTATTTAGAACTGAGGTTTCAGCATTTTTCAGCATCAGCCAGCACGGGTTACAGCACCCTTTACAGTAACAGGTTGAGATGAGTTTTTATTGGATCATAAGAGATAAGAAGCCCAGCACTCAGAGATGATCTGTCCTACCCTGCCCTGAGGCAAGACCCTGCACACCTCAGCTGATTCTGACAGATGCTCCTATTAACTGTTGTTAAACAGCTGCAATGATAAGGTTTTCACAATCTGGTCTAGTGTCTCCTTAGCTTTACTGACTGGGGGTGTCTCCTCACGCTTCCCTTAGAGCTCCCTAAATTCTGCACTCTGCAGCTGGAGCCAAGCATGTCTATCATTTGTCACCAAACAGTTTGTCTTTGTAGGAAGGAAGTGAAGGATTCTTTCTCCCATTAAAGATATGTGGGGAAAAATAAGTATTTATAGTGCAGGTGCTTATTTTGTGACTTTACTTTCTGTCTTTACAATGAAAAGCCAGCCTAAAGAGCACAGATTCACGGTGGCTGGGTATCTTAGGTGCCCCTGTGCAGTTAGGACCAGTGGCAGCACCAGCTTTTAAACCTCACATCATGGGTGCATGCTGTCACTGCTGCCAGTCCCAGCACTGTCAGGGGCAAGGCTGGTCAGCAGGGCTGCAAGCCCCTGCATTGCTTCTCTGTGTCATTTCTTGTGTCTGCAGTGAAGCTGGAGGTCATCATGATGGAGGTGTGTGAGAACATGTGCAAGTCACCAGGTCACTCTGTGGATGGCAGGAGGGCAACAGTCCCATTTGTTGACGTTGTCCTCACCTACCCATCCCCAAGCATCTTCTCACCATGTACTGGGTGATGAGCACTGCAGAAATGTGGCTTGTTTCTGACTTTGATTGTGTGCCAGACAAGAAATTCCTAACAGATGTCAGTGGTTTGCCTCAGCTGGGCAGTGGTGTTCAGTGCACTCCATGGCATGTTGGCTGGGTGATGACACCAGGTGGGGTTTGGGGTACAGCCAAGGCAGTGCAGCAAGATGGGAAGTAGTGGCATGAGGCAACCTGGGAAGTTATGTTTCTGCCAGGGGGGTGCCAGCAAAACTTTTCAGGACTTGGCTTTCCACAGAAACAGACAAAAAATAGGTTAATGTCTCTTTTGAGAGCCTTCAGAGAACATCAGATACCCCTTCCTGTTCTGTAGACTTAGCTTTTATTTCATTTTATGAACCAGATAGTTAAGGCAAGAGCTGCAGATTTTGGTGCTGAGGATTATAATCAGCAGCCACTGCCTGTATAACAATTCCTTTATTAAATTTCCCCTTCAAAGATGGCATCCTTGCCTTCTCTCCTTACCCAGAAAAACTGTCCTCAAGTATCAACTTCAAATATACACATATATCATATATCCACTTGTATATGAATTAATTCCTGTGCCTCTGCTTAACTTATCAAGAATTTTGCATTAGCCAATCTCACGTAATTACATAATGGAAGAAAAACCAATGGAAAACCACTTGACTCATTCATACAGCACATTACCAATACTCCTTCATGCATCTACTGCTTGGGTGTCGAATGTGTGGCAATTTCACAAGAACTTACTGCCACTTTACTGGAAGTGATTTTTAGCTTTATGACCAGAGAAACCCATTCTTATTTTTCATTTCCCAACAAAAACCAATTTAGTTTGAAACCAATATTTTTTAAGAGCTGAAGTGAAGTTTTTTTCTATCAGACTATCCTGATGACTTTTGACCATAAGACCATAACTCTGGGCAGACATTTACACACAGAAAGGTCATCAGCCCTGTTGTAGAAGTGGCTACTGTTTACAGCTGGACACATAATGAGTTATTTTTTATGGACTGTTCTTGCAAGACTGCTGGTTTGCTTATTTTTGCTGTACACTGTTTTTCTACTTTTTATACTGTTTTGAGAAAAACTCTGCAAATCCTGAAGTGCAGCTGTTTTCTGCACAGTTTTGTTTCAAGCAGTCATCTACAAGTGTTTTGCCTTTAAGGACATATAGTTCTGCTGATAGAGATGTCAACTCTAAAGAGAAAAGTGTTTTTTCTCTTTTTTTGGTTATCCCATTTTTGACCTGGCAAACATAGGTGTGATGTAGGTGATTACCATCTGTGCCAGAGGGCTTGTTCAGCTTGCTGTGGCTGAGGCCAGAGGCTGATGTCATGCACATGGTTTTTACAGGCATAAGACTCTACTGACATCGATCATTTGGCTTCCTGTTCAGTGAGGCTGTGCTTGGCATCATCAGCTTTAGGCATGACATGCACCCTCTTAGACTTCATCCTCTGTCTCTCGCTTTGTTTGATCAGCCCTTCCCTGCTTCCCTGCTCGTGACTGCAGTGTGGGGCGGTGGTGACAAGGGAAGGTCCCCTCTACTTCAGCCCGTTTGGTGACAGCAGTGTGGGTGAGGTAGGTGTGCGTGGGAAGGAAAGGGAGCAGATTGCAGGCAGTTGCTGGTAGCGTGTGAGGCACACAGTGGGTGTTGTTCCCCTCCACCCCCCCCACCTTCATGAAACCTGCAGGTTTCAAGTGGGTTGAATCCTGTCAAGTCACAGGCACATTATAAAAATAAACACAGACCTCTGAGGTGGATAGGTTACTGGTGAGGGGGCAGTGGCAGGGCTAAATAAGGTAATTTCTCTTTCTGGTAAACACCAACAGTAAAATCAACTGTTCCTACTGTCAGGCTGCAAGGCTTTTCCTCCCCCTTGTGTTACTAGTGTTGGTGCTGTGTTGCATGTCTTGGATGGCCACACCAAAGAAAGGTTGTATAATCATAGAATAGTTAGGGTTGGAAAGGACCTTAAGATCATCTAGTTCCAAGCTCCCTGCCATGGACAGGGACACCTCACACTAGACCATGTCACCCAAGACTCCATCCAACCTGGTACTGAACACTGCCAGGGATGGAGAATTTACCACTTCTTTGGGCAAGCTATTTCAATGCCTCTCCACCCTCACAGTAAAGAACTTCTTCCTTATATCTAACCTGAACTTCCCCTGTTCCAGTTTAAACACTCGCTGAAGTTTCTGAGTGCATTTGAAGGTCCCAAGTGCTGTTTTCTGGTGCCAGACCAGAATGATAACAATGGACTGGCAAGGAACTGCCCTGAGAATTACTGTGACCAGAATCAAGGGTCATGCCTGTCCACCTCTTTCATTTTTGATGCATTAGTTAGGGAGGGCATTTCAGCTGTTACTCACAGGAAACCAAGGCAGACAATGCTTCTCCCTTTGTTCCCTGTCTGTCCTTTTCTGAGCCCCATTTCAGTTATAAAATTATTTAGCATTCTCAAAAAATAGACATTTCATAATACAAGTGGAGGATTATCCTGGCTGAAGTATTCTGCTGTCTATGATTCAGACGTAGTGCTGTGTTTTGTCAGTGGAACCAAGGAATCAAAAGTATCTTTCACCCTTCTGCAAGAATTCGTTTCATATTGTCAACTTAAGGCAGTCTATTGTTGCAAGTACTTCAAATCTGCTAAGCTTTAACTGTCCTATGCTGTGACTGCTTGCAGGTCTAGTTTAAGGAGAACATTTGGGTGTTTTTTTTTTCCCAGTGGTGTCTACACTTGAAGAAGAACTGAAGAAAGTAGGAAAACTCCAGCTCTGTGCAAATGTAAGAAGGTTAAAAGACAGGGCCGCCAGGCTCTGGAGAGGCTGACAAGAACATCACGAAATTTAACAAAAGCAAATCAAATGTGAAGTTGTGCACCTAGGAAGGAAAAGGCCCTCACAGTGATATGGCAAGGGGACTGATTGGCTGAAGAGCAGCCCTGCCAAAGAGGACTGGGGGCAGGCAGCAAAATGAATGTGAGACAGCAATGTGTCCTCACAGCAAAGGAGGCCAACGGCATCCTGGGCTGTGTTAACAGGAGGAGAAGCAGTAGATGGGGGGAGGGATAACCACCTTCCACTCAGAGCTCATCAGTCCACATCTAGAATACCATGTCCACTCTTGTACACTTCCCCTCCCCTGCCAAGTACAGGAAAGCTGGAGCATGTTCACCAGAGGGCCACCAAGGTTGCCACAACCAGAGCACCTTGCCCTGTGGGAAGAGGCTGATGGCTCAGTTCTGGTTTATCCTGAGGCATCTTTGTAAGACACAGAGACATCTTTGTAAGGACCTAGCAGCAGTCCCCCAGCATGTACGGAGAGGTCAGCAAGAAGACAGTGCTAGGATATTCACAGCATTATACATTAGGAGAGCAAGAGACTAGAGCTTGAAGCTGAAACAAGAGGCTCAGACTGAGTATAGATAGATGACCATGAGAACAGTGAAGCACTGAACCGGGCCACCCAACTAGGGTTGTGCATCCTTGGAGCTGTTCAAGACTGCCCAGACAGAGCCCTAAGCAGCCTGGCCTGAGCTTTTAGTTGTGCCTGCTTTGAGCAAGAGATTGCAGTAGAGACCTCTCCACATCCATTCCAGCCCCGTATCCTGTGATCCCATGTCTAGATATTATCCTGCACTCTGAGTGCCATGAAAAGTTTCAGAACTGGGTGGCTGGTTGAAAAGATAAAAGGAACATATTTTGACCCCTCTCTCCACCAACTGATTAAGCTCCAGTCCAGCAGCAATGGTGTTTCCCTTGATTTCTCTAACAGTAATCAAGCAGTAGGCTTGGCAAACATTGGTATTTTAAGATGATCTCAGAGGATGTGGGTGCCGGGTGAAAGGAAAGGTGACCCATTGCCTGAGAACATTCTAATGTTAAAGTAGGGCTCAATCATGCAGGAGTGCCTGAGCCTAGTGGGATGTCTGTAGACTCAGAGATTGGAATATAAACCCAGCTTTGCCCAGCAAGGTCTACCCAGCAGGATACACATTCCTAGTAAGCGAGCTACAGATACACACAGAGACAAAGCACAAACACCGGTCAATTTTGACAGTTTTAATCTTCCTAGACTACATAATCAATATGATACCACAGCTTTAAAATAATTACAGTTATTTGAGATATTTAAGTTCCCAACCCAAAATCAGCCATGTGCAAATTCAGCTCCAAGATGAGGGCACCCTTGTTTCCTGTGGGGCAGCTGTTGTGCTCAGCGGTGCCACTTTATCATACTTCTGCTTTCCTTCCTTCCTTCCTTGTGGCTCAGAAACTCAGTGTGAGTCTGCTCCTTCCCTGCAGATCCCAGTCCTGAGCAGCCACCAGCAGCCAAGAGAAGACACCATGTTTGTGTTGGTTGGTTTGATGGGGGATTTTTTGAATGTAGGAATTACCAAAACTGAATGAACAACTCATTCATTAAAATAATGCATGAGAAAGAAAACTGCTCCTCTGTTATTCTTGGAAATTGTTAACCCTGTTGCTTTTTATTGCCTTTGCTGTGGCAGGGACCGGCACCAGCTGTTGCTGAAAGCCAGCAAGTTCACCCTCAGTGAAAGTTTGGGGCGGAGGGAGGAAAGGTGCCTGTCTTCTGGGGATGAGCTCTGACCCACAGCCACTGATGGCTTTTGTGGTTGTTCTTAGTAAGTCCTGCTGGGTGGCCAGGGTGACTCACTGGCAGCTGACTTAAGGCAGGCAGGATGCCAACAGCCCCAGCACAACTGGAAAGTACAGAGCAAGCCCTGCATACACCAGAGAAAGGAGATGATGACATGCAGTGATGTGTCGGTCTGCCTGGCTTGTGTGTCACAAGGCTAGGAAATAAAGGTGACTCTCCACAATCCCCATAGAATATATGGGAGTTTGATGATGTGAAGCCACCTTTGCTCTTGCAGGCATGTTATATGGTGACACAGTGACAGGGAGGAGCTGTCACAGGCTTTCTGCTGTCTGTTTTTCAAGCCAAACATCCTCAGACACATGTGATATTAAATCCTTTCACAGGTACAGCATACAGGATTTCTGAGGACAAGTCAGGTTTACTCTATGAAGCTTCTCTTGCTGCTGTCCAGCAGAATGGAGACCCAAAGCAATAATGCATATGATCATAGGAGTGTAGAGTATAAATACAGCCCAAGCCTGTTTCATGGCATCTTGCTCACTGGGGGCTCTGAAAAGCAAGATAGGGCAGCCAGTTCTGTGTGTTACCCCTGAAGCTTATAGAATCATAGAATAGTTAGGGTTGGAAAGGACCTTAAGATCATCTAGTTCCAACACCCCTGCCATAGGCAGGGACACCTCACACTAAACCATGTCACCCAAGGCTCTGTCCAACCTGGCCTTGAATGCTGCCAGGGATTGAGCATTCACAACTTCCTTGGGCAATCCATTCCTGTGCCTCACCACCCTCACAGTAAAGAACTTCTTCCTTATATCTATCTAAACTTCCCCTGTTTAAGTTTAAAGCCTCATTCCTTACAGAGCTATGCCTTCAAATCTCTTGACAGGCAACCTCTCACAGGAGAACTTCCTGTTATGGGCTTGTGTGTGCCCCCTAAGGTGCCCCTTCTCTGCAGACTTGTTGGTGTCCAAGGAAGGTTATCCTCCTGCCACAGCATCCCTCCACACCCTTGGCTGCAGGAGGTGATCCAAAGTGGCAGGTTGTGGCTGACCCCAGGACCCTGCCTAGATAGAGATGGAGTTAGTAGATCACCAGCAGTACAAGCCTGGGGCTTATCCTAATGGGCCTTACCACAACTCTGCCTGGACATGCCAGGGCCATGTTTAACATCAGTTTCCCTCACCAGGCCTGATTCTGACTTTCATCCACATGCTGACATCCCACCCCCATCCCTGGGGAGCTTCCCAGTGATGAGTCCTGACCAGTTCCTTCCTGGCCCTGCGCGCTCAAGGCACATTAAACCAGGAATTAAGTCACTGAGTGCCTGAGGCTGAGGAGCTATGAGCTACCCTTGCTGTAGCTGAGCTGTGGTATTTCAGACAGTACAGCACACACCCCTCCCTTCCTCCTCCACTCCCTAGCCCCTGCTCTCACTGACATGGAAGTTATTCATCAAAGGTGGGATAGAAGCCTTCCTGGTTTCAAGCCTCTGAGGAAGTGCTGAGGCATGGGCTTAGAATGATATGATACAGAGCAAACAGTGATTCAGTTTTGATTCAAAGTCCATGGTGAAGGGCATAGCCAGCTTGGCTTTCTCCCTTTTTCCTTGAAAAGGCAGTTCTCTGCTGGTATACCCCAGGGAGGGGGGAATGTAGACGCATTTCCCCTTCCTGCAGGTAAAAAGCAGGAGTGTTTTGTGAGGGAAGTCCATCAAATATCCCACAAAATCCACTTCACTTGTCTCCAGCAGACTAGTAGCATTCAGCTTCCATCCCATGACTCAGATTGTATGGGAAATGCTGCAGGCTGCTCTCTGAAGGTCAGGATGCAAGTATTCCTGCTACTGGTGGAAAAGGTGAAGAGGCCCTCCAGAGCACTGCAGCTCCTCCTGCTGATGTGCACTGTGAGAGCCCCACGAGGGCTAGCTACTCCAGGGTCAAGCCTAGGAGAATAGAATAGGTTTACATAGCGGCAGTTGAGGCTGTGTTGGTTGAATCACCACTTAAAAGGCTGTCCTAATATGGGCGGAACATAAAACTGTGGAGTCTAAAGAGGGAACTGACACCAGTGTTTAGGGATTAAAATAATGAAGTGTTCCCTTTTCAGTAGGAGTGACTGATCTCCAACTACAAAGAGGGAGTTTTTCAGAATGCATGCACATACTTTCTGTGGTTTGTACCGCCTGACAGCTATTCAAGATACAGAAACTGTCAAGTAAGTCTTTTCTGGGATGAATGCAGGAGAACACTGAAAAGCAACCCTCTAAAATGTACAGTGCTGTGCAAAATCCAGGACTGAGGATGCCAGCAGAGGACCGATGCATCTTGCAGTAGGCACAGTACAGCCTCATTTGCTGAGCTCCTGGTTTCCAAAAGCAAGAGTGGAGAGGAGGTGAGGTGTGTGTTAGGAGCGGAAACCCATAAGGATCAAGCAGGGACCAACTAGTTTGCATTTGCTTGGAATAACTGAAACTTCTTTCTTTTTCTGGGGGTGTTTTGTTTATGTTTTAGTTTCCCTTTATGCAAGAAAAAGGTGTGCCACTCAGTAACTCCCTTTGCCTAATCCAGAGCCCAAGGGGACTCGGTAGCAGACAGGCCTGTGACAGTGAACACAGTAACATTCAGAAAAACACCCTAGTGACAAATCCTCCTGGGGAAACACAGAGCCTGACCCTACCACTGTTACTGGCACAAGTCTTTTAGGGCATATCTAACTCCTCTGCAGGGATAGCAGTGTGTAAAGCTGCTATGGATGCATGTGTGGTATGATGCCATGCCACAAGGCATCTCCAGGACAGCTCAGCATCCTTATATTAGTCTGGCACTGTGCCAGGGATAACAACTTCTATGTCTTGGCATGGAGGATTGGTTTGGGCACAGAGCCATGCCAGAAGGACTGGTAATACTATGCAAGCACCCAGAACAAGGCTGCTGAGGGTCACAGAGTAGAATAGTGAAGGTTGGAAAAGACCTTTAAAATCATTGAGTCCAATCATTAACCCAGCACTGCCACCAATAAACCATGTCCCTAAGCACCACGTCTACACATCTTTTAAATACCTCCAGGGATGGTGACTCAGTCACTTGCCTGGTTGAGTACCCTGGTGGAACAGGGCAGCCTGTTCCCATGCCTGGCAACCTTTCAGTGAGGAAATTTTTCCTAGTATCCAACCTAAACCTTCCCTGGTGCAACATGAGGCCATTTCCCCTTGTCCTATCACTCATTATATAAAGAAGTTCTTTACTGTAAGGGTGGTAAGGCACTGGAACAGATTGCCCAAAGAAGTGGTCAATGCTCCATCCCTGGCTGTGTTCAAGGCCAGACTGGACAGAGTCTTGGGTGAGATGGTCTAGGGTGAGGTGTCACTGTCCATGGCAGGGTGTTGGAACTAGATGATCCTAAGTTCCTTTCCAACCCTAACTATTCTATGATTCTATGATTACTTGGGTGGGGTGACCAACACCCACTTAACTACAACCTCCTTTCAGGTAGTTGTAGAGTGATAAGGTCCCCCCTGAGTCTCCTTTCTTCAGGCTAAACAGCCCCAGTTTCCTTACCCATTCCTCATAAAACGTGTTCTCAAGACCCTTCACCAACTTCATTGCCCTTCATAGACACACTCCAGCACCTTATTGTCTTTCTTGTAGCAAAAGGCCCAAAAATGAACACACCTTTCCAGACACTCTTCCATAAGCCTGTAGCACTGCATGGGGTTGTTGTGGCCCAGGTGCAGGTCCCATCATTGAGTATTGTTGAACCTCATACAAGTTGTCCTCAAGCCCATGGATCCAGCCTGTCCAGATCCCTCTGCAGAGCATTCCTACCCTCAAGCAGGTCAACACTCCTGCTCGACTTGATGCTGTCTGCAGACTTACTGAGGGTGCACTTGATCCCCTTATCCAGATCCTCGATAAAGATATGAAACTCTCATTTTGTGATTGCTATGCCACAACTTCCAAATACCACATCACACATAAATCCTGCTCATGAACAACAGGTCCAGAGGGGCACCTTCCCCCTCTGTAGCAGTGATGCTTTCCACACTGTGCTGTTTCTTTGCCAGCCTGAGTGGTGGGTGAAGCCAGCCCATACTTCACTGTGCTGCACATTTGAAACACTGACACATCTTGTCCCAGCAGAAGTTTTGAATGCAGTGTATCAAGGTATATGCTGCTAAGTGGCTATGTCATCCCCTATTTTCTGTCAGAGGTTTGGGGACAAAGATTGCAAAATGCAGCTTTTGGTTTCTCTGTAATGTGTTTTCCTACGACAGACTGAATGAAAATAATATAAATGCCTAAAGAATATGAAAGGAAAAAAGTTTTGGAGATCTCTGTAATTCAAAAGCCAGAAAGAACTTAGATTTGTCAGGCTACTCAATAGGTAAGATCAGGTTTTAAAAAAGCCCAGATTCCTCCTTAATAAGTATGCGGCTGATTAAAGGGGAACTGCTAAAACACTTGTGATACAGGATGTGGACTAGGGTTCCTCATCTTCATTTTAGTCCTATGGATTGCAAGGGCATCTAATCCCTAAGCAGTAACTGAGGAGAAGCCAAAGGTACAAACAGAGGAGATTCCTCACACTGACTCCACAGCTCCCCTTCAAGTGGTGCCTGAACTATGGGAGGCAGCTTAAATAATCTGTATCACTGCACTTCCATCTGATGCTCCATTTCCTCCTGTGTCAGTTGTCCAGCAAAGCAAGTGTAAACCATCAGCCTAAAATATTCTTTGTTGCTCTGTTGCAAAGACAGTCAGCAATTTCAGCTGCTCTTAAGGAAATGTACAGAACAAGCAGATAAACTACTGTGACCTAAATACGGTTTCTTATTAAGCAGAAAAGAGATATGAAAAATTATTGTGGGCACATTAGCTGTGGAGAAGTCTTAGGGGAAGGTCAATGTTATGCTTAAGCCAGTATATCCTACTTAAAGTCAATATATTCAGAGTTTGTGAAAGACACAAACAGAAAGTTGTGAAAGGTGGAAATGTATCTTCTAGTGGCAGTGAGTATGCTCTGCTGGAGCTGAGTCCAGCTGGAGGGAGGAGGACAGTAAAGTCCTCATGTCAAGTCCAGTTTTATTATTTGAGACAGCCAGCAGGACTGTTACTGAGATCATTATTGAGACTGTTAAAGATCCAGAGATACACTGACAAAACCAGCTACATGATATTTGACGTTGCATGGGCTTCACATGCAGTGAAATGATTGCAAGCCAAACTGGTACAAGCCATGTTTAAACCTGGTAGGTGGAAAACAAGAAAGGAATCTGGCAGGTGAGCCTTGGTGATGCTTGGTGCAGAAAATGAAGATGCCAGCAGTGGCAGCTCTCTGCACTGCTTCTCCATCAGACCCTGCTCTCACTCAGCAGAGCTGGTACATCTGCATCCTTGTTTCATCTTGGTTGTGCCTGGTTTGCAGTTGGGTATTCTGGAGTATCTGGAGACACCATGTGTTAAATTAAGGGACCCGAAATGTAAAGAGTGGCTTTGTGCTAAGATATCGCCACATGAATAAATGTCACGTTCCACTTACCCTCTTATAGGAATGGAAACCTCTGGCTTTGTTTCTTGGTGGACCAGAAGTGTCAGTACCATCTTCATCTTCCCAGATGGATTTTCCACAGTTTGTCAGGCTTAAAAGGAATTAAAAAATGGATTTCAGTTAAATCAGCATAACTTTCCTGTATAGACATGGCCAAATTTTCTTACCATACTGATGTAAAAAGGAGCAGAAAAATCTCTAGAGTTCCCCCAGTCCCACAAAATCCTGGCCTCTATGTTCTCTTTTTCCTGAAGAGCTGGAAAATATGTCTGTTTTCTTCTGAAAAGAATAAACTACATGGGGACTTCAAACTACATTTTCCCATCTCTGACTTTACACAGTTACAGTTTCTGAGAGTTTAACGCCTTCTTGCGTAAGGCAGAAAGGATGGGTAAAAATTCACATTTTATTGTGGCATTCTCACTATCACAGACTACATCAGATTCTGATAATGAACTTGGCCTGTACTGAGGTTTTCAAGATGTTTCCAAGATGCCAAAACCAGGATATGACACAGGAATGAAGAGACCACTATTCCAAGTGTCTAAGCAATTACTTGACTGATAGCAGAGTGCTACTTCTCCTTTCTGGACCTGTGCAAAGGAACACTGATCACTGTTACTGTGCATTTCAGGCAAGCTCCCAAACGTGGTAGGTGCTGGGAAGGTAATTCAGGCCAGCAGTTGTTGGGGCATGAACAGAGCATCCCTACTGATGGGTGCTGTGAAGGGGTGGGGGATGAGGAGAGTGGGGTGATGATGGCTGGGTGAGAGGAGAAAGGGGGTGATGGAAGGCATACAGTGTGTGGCTAGAGAAGCAGCAGAGAACTTTGAGACCTCAGAAAGGATTTGGGAGGAGACGAGTGCAGGAAAGGAGAAAAATAAATGCAGAGACAGAGCGAGCAGGGAGATTTGCACTCTACATGGAACAGGAGCTGCACAGACAGTTTGGAGAAGAGGAGCACGTGGCAAAGGTGCAGCTGCAGAAGAGGAAGATGAGCATTTGTTTTGGCTGCTTATACAACAAAGCGGTACCTACAGGTGGTGGCAATAGGCACTACACCCATCGGTGTAGGTAACAGATGTTGGACAAGTGCTGACAATTAACAAAACATTTGTATCTGTTCCAAGCCAACTGAACTGGTTAACCTTATGGTTCAGAGGAAGTTGTGATGAGGTGATCCAGCATTTGTTGGGACTATTGTTACAACACTGGATCTAATCATCCTGTCTTCTGTGCATCTCTCAAAAACCATTCAGGGAAGTTTTGTCACCTCCATTAACTGTGCTCCCCAAAACAGAAATATTCCAAGATCATAATGAAAAAAGCCAAAATATTTCTACTTACGTATTTCCTTCCTGGGAAATTATGTGTAGCAAAATCAGTCCTTGCATTTGGGAATTCGTCATTTCCAAGAAAAGTCCATTTTTACATGAACATCAAACTAAACTTGAAATATCATGTGAATTTCATTTTCATTCTGTTTCTGTTTATGAAAAAAATTCTTCAAAGCTAGGATGAATCAGGGGACAATGTGTACTTAGGGGTTAGAAATGGAAATAGAGATGTTCATATTCTAGATGAGGGTAGTTTAAGGGGTGGTGAGGGGAAAATAGACTGCAACAGTGATCCGAGCAAAACTTGCACATAGATTTGCGCACATTGGCCTTCAGACTTGCCCAGACTTTGCTGACTGCATTCTGTGAGGGTACTGTCAGATCATGTTTCATTTTCTTTTTCCTACTGCAGCTTTCAAATCCCCCTCAGCTTCAGCAAAGCTACAGAGCAGGTAAAATGATAATAATAATAATGATGATGATGATGATGATGAAGATGATAAAGCAGTTTAACATTGGCCCTAGGGAAAGTGAAAAGCTAAATTTAGCAGGCTTGAATAATTCACCTCCACACATTTCCCCCAGATGGAGACAGCATTGAAAATCATAAAATAGAAACCCCTCCTCCCCAAACTGTGCTGTTGAAGAAATACTGCATGTGAATCCTTTTCACATTCTCACTGGCAGAAAAAGGGGGTGAAATGTGTGTTACCATTACCAACTGAAAATGGAATTTTAAATGCTTGAAGAATATGTATATAGGCTCACACACACTTTCACATACACAAAAGCACAGTCCCCTGCTGTCTGCTAAACCAAGTACCCACCTGCACTCTCAGGTTTCAAATTCATAACTGATTTTAAGGCAGCTTACTTGCTGAGGTGTAACAGCAGAACATCTTTTCATGGGCAAAGTTGTTATTAATTTTTCTGTTTATTTAGAGAATTTTTTGAGACATCATAGAAAGTAGATATGGGTCCACATCATCATAAGAAACACTCAAGCTCTGTATTTGAGTATCTGACTGATGATTGTGAGTGAATTTATATTAAAATGTTCTTAGAGAACCCTCAGGGGACTGGTTGTCTAAAATAGTGGAGTCAGGGCTAGGAATTCATAAATGTTTTCAAGGACAACATTTACAATGGAGAAAAGAGCCTCATCATGAAAAGCAGAAAAAATGCATTTCCATTCTTTGCTACCTCAGTGTTTCTTGGCAGGCTCGTAGCAAAACCAGTTTTTGCTTTGAGTCTTTTGTTTTAGCTTTAACTTCCTCCACTTTCTGTTTCCTTCCTTCTCGTTTCCTGGCCTTTGCCAGAAAATTTGGATGACTAGTTGTTAACCTGAATTTTCCCTGGGAAAAGACCTACCTCTCCACAGTGAGTGTCGGTTATATTTAAAGATTAATTCCCCTTTCTGAACTGAGAAAGTCTCCATTCTAAACTCCCGTAACTGGAGACTGTGTAATTGGAATTGATTCTCAGAAAACAGAAAAGGAAGGAATTGTGAAACGGAAATCACTTACAGTGGCAATCTTTATTTCTAGACCTTCCAGGTAAAGTCAAACCCCAGAGGATTGATGTTATTTAGGATTTTACCAATCTCTTTTTCATTCTTGTACTGTTAACTAAAATTTGGAGTCTTTATAGGAAATGTTATTTTCAGGCCAGTGTCACTGTAACCTATATGACAACCTTTTTCCTAATCACAGGAGTGACCATGCAGTAGAATGAGTAAAGTATGAAGACCATGAAGTAAGCCTATCTCCTCTGAAAATGCTTGTATGAGTTTGGAGAACTAGACTCTGCTCTTCTGGCTGATCTTCTGGATAAACAAAGGCTTTCAAAAAAAAAAAAAAAAAAA
>NDXB01004222.1:5681-42509 GCA_002631895.1 Agapornis roseicollis | reverse complement strand
CCCTTCCCTTCCTTTTCCTTCTCTCCCCTCCCCTCTGTTCTCCTCCCCTCTCTTCTCCTCCTTTCCCTTCTCCTCCCCTCCCTTCCTATCCCATCCCATCTTTTCCCCTCCCCTCTTCTTTCCTCTTCTCAGTTTTAGTTCCCAGACTGGCATTATTACAGTATGCTTACACCTCTCTTCGTTCACAGTTGAAGAGTAGTGATCAGAACCCAGATTCTCACTGCTGCAGCTGGATTTTAATGCTACTCAAATTGTCTGTTGCTGAGCTTTATTGTCCCTGGCCTACCATATCTCAGAGAGCCCATTTGACAACTCATCATTTGGGTAGGGATGATAAATATGATCAGTATGACATTCTGCCCTTTAAATGATTGCCTCCTTTCTGTCTTAGGTTCACAGTCCACAGAATATCAGAGCAAAATGAGAGTTGATGTCTGGAGTTGAATTCCTTCTTTCTGCAGAGAGTTTGCAGCTCCATGCATCCAAAATCTGAATTAAAAAGAAAAATAATTATAATTTTTCATTTTTGATGCTATATACTGCTTTTTTGATGTAAATTGTTGGTTTTTTTCAATGTGTTATAAAGGCCCATGAAAAAGTAGGTCCAAGTTGTCAGCAGGGTTAAGTATCTACCCTCTTGGGTTTCTAGTTTGGATGATTACAATGCAGATTTTTTACATGCTGAAAGTAAAAGATCAGATTTGTGTTCTGATTGACTGAGAAAAGCTGTTTCTAACCTCCATTAATATAATTCTGAGAAACTACTAATCTTTGTAATCTGCTGAAAGGGGAAATTCAATCAGTATGCCTCAGTCATGGCTCTTGTTATAAAAATGTAATAGGTGCAGTTCTTACAGGTCATTAGAATTGCATATGTGAATGAAAGCCCAGGGGAACCCAGTGGAGCTATCTCAGAGAAGTGAAATTGTGGAAGCATGATTTTTCATCAAGAAAACAGAGAACAACTTTTGGAGCCTGCATTTTACTTGTTGAATTAGTAAGGATGCTATTTTCTTTCATCTCATGTGCGATGTAGTAATTAGTACTAGCGTTTAGTCTGTCTTCTTGTTGCAAGGATGGCATGCAGCAATAAGGCCATAATCTCATTTTATTTCTTGGTGTCCTCACATCCAACTCCCAGAGACTACCTTCAGCATTGTCTTTATTTTGGGGGGGAGAGGCAAAGTGAAGTAGTCTTTGAGAGTGGATTTAGGCCTTTTGCTTCAATAGGATTTATCCAGCAAAAGAGGCAGCAAGGCCATTGGTGCAGTGTGTGAGAGAGAATTCTAGTAATATGCCTTATCTTTGGTACAAGAAGCTTTGCATCTCCAACTTTTGGAAGCATTCAATGCATTCAGCTTTTGGAAATCTTCTTTGCACTTTATATTGTGCTTTATAACAGCTGCTTAGTGAACAGTCCTTAGTGAATGCTAGATAGTGGGTATGAATTTATTTTCCTAGCACAACCAAAGAATTTATTCATTTTCTTGTTCAATATGGCATTTCAAGTTAGTGACCCTTTTCCCTTTCTGTATTTCCAGCTCTGGTGATGAAACTGATTATCTTCCATCTTCCTTTACAGTATGCCTGGGATGCTAATGAAGAGTACCTCTTCAAAGCAATGATGGCTTTTGCGATGAGAAGATATTCCAGCAAGAGCACGACTCAGTAAGCACCTACTCTGATTTGCCTTATACATATTAAGAATGCTATATGTAGTGGTGCATTCTTTGCTGTACAGAACTGTAGAAATCATTATATAAAGTTTCTGAAAACAGACTATTCCACTATATTTCTTTGGCACACAGATACATGTTTGTCATGGTTTAACGCCAGCTGGCAACTAAATAGCATGCAGCTGCTCACACGCCCCCCACAGCGGGATGGGAAGGAAAATCGAAAAAATAAAGTAAAACCTGTGGGTTGAAATAAAAGCAGTTTAATAGTTAAAGTGCAATGTGCTACTACTACTACTACTAATAATAATGAAAATGGAATAACAATGAGAGACATATAAAACTAGAAAGAAGAAAAAAACCCCACAAACCAAAAAAGCCCAGAATCCCAATAAACACAAGTGATGCACAATAAAATTGCTCATCACCCACCAAACGATATCCAGACCGACGCAAAGAGCAATAGGTCCCTTCCTGCTTAGCTCCCCCTCCCCCCCCCGGTATGGAATACCCCTTTGGCTAGTTTGGATTAGGTGTCCTGTCTCTGCTCCCTCCTGGCTTCTTGTGCCCTTCCTCACTGGCAGAGTATGAGACTGAAAAGTCCTTGATTGGGGTAGGCATTACTTAGCAACAACTAAAAACATCAGTGTGTTTTCAGCATTTTTCTCAGACTAAATCCAAAACACAGCACTGCACCAGCTACTAGGAAGAAAACTAACTCTATCCCAGCTGAAACCAGGACTGTGTTAAACATCACACTCTCTTTGTCTTAAGCAATGTTCAATCTTTGGACCAGTATCCCTGTTGATGTGAGGTGTCACAGCTGTGGATCTCAGTGGATTGTGCCGTTTCACTTTAGCAGAATCTGGCAGTAAGACATTATACTTTCTGGACACCATATGGGGAAGAGGTGAAGGGATGCATTAACAAAGTTAAGAAATGCAGTAAATATTCTTGAATAGGCAGCTTTGGTGCACATTTTAGAGAACAGCTCCAGTGGTATGCTGAAGATGAGCTGTCTCAGGGAACTGGAAGGTAGATGGCTGTGCTACTGCTCTGTTCTGCTGCATCTATCTATTCCTAATATTGCAGTGGTTGAGTTACATAGGACAAGAAGTTTCAAATATTGCACTTCAGACATAAGTCAGACTCTAATTGGTTTTGGGATTAAATCCACCCTGAGGTATTGAATATTGTTTTCAGGCTTCTGATCCTTGCAATTTATGAAATTAGATATCAGATTAGGCAGGCTATGTGGCAAGCTGTATTTGCAGTATGTCTCTTAAATGAGAAACTTTGTTAAGTGAATTTCTATAGGTCTATTATTTTTTCATTGTTTTTCAGTCTTAAAGGGAAGATTTATAGTTCTGGTAGGCTAATGAGAATAAGGTTTTCAATTTACTTTAATAAACCCTGCTTCAGGCTGTCATTGTATCAGATGAAGCATATTCCACATTTGCAAAGGTATTAGTTACCTTTAGTCACATGGTGATTATTGTGGCTTCTGCACTTTCTCTTAAATAGAAGGTGATTTCCCTCTCTGTGTAACACGAATGTTTGGTTCCTTGCAGTTTCATTTTTATTCCTCAGAAGCTGTCTCCTTTGAGCAAGAGAGCCATTATACCAAGCTTAACAGAAACAGCCAAGTATGCTACTGCATCCAATTAAAATGACATTTAAAAAAATGAGTTCAAAATACAATCTAATTAAAGGTGATTATGCAGGGCTTTTTCTCAGGTTTTCAAATTAGCAGAGGTTTCAGAGTATCTGCTCCGTAAAGATTCGCTTTTGTATACTTATTTTAGTCTCATGTCCTTTTTGTAAATTATTCTCTTTCTTCAAAGTCATAGTTCTTTCACATAGCAAAAAACCTGGGTCAGAAGCCAGTGATCTTTTTCCTCTTTAAGCACCACAGCTCTCTGCACATTAAGCTGATATTAGAAAGCTTGGTGCAGGAAGAGTTAAAAAATCAAGCCACTGTGAAAGAAGTTAAAATTTTAATAGAAGTTATCTCTATCCACTCTGGGAAATCACAGCATTTATGGTCACTTAATTCAGTCTCCTACCAAGACTGTTTTTCCTATGGACAAATATGATAATGTCAGTGTCACTGCAGTTTGGAGGAGGGGTTGCACATGTCAATAATTTTCTGCTGCTATGTTTGTCAGAGGTGAAGTCAGTATACTTGGAAACAGCTAGGTGTCGTCATCTTTATCTCTTTTTAAGATGGTATAGGACTTCCTGTCCTGTGGGGTATAGCTTGTTGGGGTGTACCTTCGAGGCATAACTAACAACTCTTCTAGGACTTCTAAATACCTCTGGGGCTGTGTGTAGACAGCATGTCAACTGACAGACAGCGGTGCCACTCTGAGATCTGGTCCAGCTTACTAGGCAACAGGTTGAGGAGTCTCCTATTTATAGATTTCTCCCAAGTCCCAAAAGACCTCTGAGTCCTCAGAGTTCAGCAATGGAGAGCTAGGTGAACCTCTCGGTCCACCCCAAATAACCTGCATGTTACATGAGATCATGAAAGTTACGAAAGCCTCTATCCTGTTAGAAATCCTGGAAATAATGTACTCCTTTCCCCATCTGTGTGGCTGGCAGCTGGGAGGAACTGGGTATAGAGGAGAGAGTGCAGCCCATCTCCACCCCCTTCGCAGTGGGAATGGAGGTGCAGGACCACTTGGCATCCCAGAGGGTAGAGCAGCATGCCCTGTACACTCTTGTATAGCTGGTAAGGAGAGTGGCAGTGGCTTGCAGTGTGAGAGGGAGGCAGAAGCAGGAGCTGGTGTCAGATAAATTACATTGTGTTGCAGGAGCTTTTACTGATTAATGCTAACACATTTTCTTTGGGAGCTGTAAAAGATCAATAATTATTCTGTCATAAAAGAAAAAAGAAATTGCTTGTGACTACATTCTGGTAGCATCCAAATTTACCCAAATTTTGCATCTTTTTAATTAAAGACTTTTGTCAAAATAAAGACTTGTGAAAAATTCACTGGTATTTTATGTAAACAAATGCTGGTTCTGCCAGAGTATAAATTCTGCACCACCCATAACCAGGATGTGACAAAGCTCCTCTTTAACATTGATTTCTAACACATCCACAGCCTTGCAGTAACTCACAGCCACAACTAAGTCCCACATGAGACCAAATGCCACTAACTTGAGCAAGCTGGATCAGGCCCCAGAATAATCTGTCTGGTGGATCAGCGTAACCATTGTTGCAGTCTGTCTCATAATTTTTGAGACGCATAGTCATCTTTTGTTAGGCTTCTGGAGCTGAATAAAAGCCAGCCTGTAATGACAAGCCTTTAAATATGCCGCTGGAAACAACAGTTGATGATGTTGTTGCCCTTGTGTAACTAATGCAAAATGGACGGGATTGCACATTACATCTTGAGTTCTCCAAAGTTAATTTCTAAACTGGACTTTAATAAATGATGAAGCTCTGTTTAATGTTTGAAAGGCTTGTCGAACTTTTCAAGTCTGTGTGAAAGACACAATCCATCAAATTACTCAGTAATTATTAATATGCATAAAATAAATATTTCTTTTTCAGTGAAGAATTAAATCCCCTTTATTTCCTGCTCTATGTATGGCTTCTCAAAACATACATTACTGAACTATATGAGCCAACCTTTGATCTCTCAGTGTTAAAAAATTATTGTCTGTAGTCTGTGTTAGTAACCCTGTTTTTTATAATCTGTGACTCATTTTAAATAATATGCATCTCTTTTGGGCCTGAGACTAGTTAATCTTTAAAACAGAAAGAATGTCATCACATTTACTTTCATTCAAGTAACAGAATCTACTTTTGGTACATCTTTTCCTCATTTGTATATTAAAAAAGCTGAAGTTTTTCTCATTAAGTGATGAGAAAAATATCCATTAACATTATCCATCTTCCTAAGACAGGCATTTTTGGTACTAAAAATATTGTGTCTATTTAGAACAAGAAAATAAGCTTCTAGAGTTAAAGTTGTTACAGCAAGGTGATCCCATTGCTGCTGTTCGCAAAGAGGAAGAAAATAACGTTTCTTTTCAAGAGCAGCTGCACAGCACTGGGTTGGAAAGGGCCTGATGCCCTTAGGAGAGTTAGAGATAAGTGCTCAGGACTTGGGGACTGTGGTTCTCTCACGAGCTAACGACTGCTTGAGGCAGCCAGCTCCCCGAGTCTCTGGCAGCTCTTTCTTACTCTAATCAACCCTTTGTATCTCCATAAGGAACAATGATGGTGTTTCAGGCCAAGGAACCATCAGGGTTTCCTGCGCTCAACTCACTGGTGTTCACTTGCATATATTAAAAGAAATGCAATTTCAGACTTCTGCCGTGGCACCATAAAGCAGAACCAGGATCTTGTCATTTTGATGATAACAGTCTCCTATAGTCCCTGCGACAAAAGTCTTATCACCTGCTAAGGAAGTAAAAAGATGTCCACATCTATGTTTACAAATACATTTAATAAGCATAGTGCATGGAGATGTCAGATTCTCAAATCTAAACAATATATAAGCATAATTAAGTAATTCTTCTGCATGCTGTGAATCAAACCTGCGTGGAAACAGCACAGAGGAAAAACCCAAAAAGCGTACCTTCGGCAAAGAAATTGCCACATTGGTGCCTATTGAACCAGTCTGTTTTGGTGTTTACTCAATCCCCTTCGAACGTTTCATAAGCAGTATTACTCTCTTTGGAGACTGGAAGGATTTACAGCATTCAGATTCTGCCAATGGTGATGGCAGTAAAGCCAGATTTTGGATTCTTGTAATTGAGCAATGATTTTAGACACAATAGGGAGCAGAAAGGAGACGAAATTTGTGTATTCTAGTGTAAGCCTTGCTGCCCAATTGGTTGATTCAGTGCTGTTTGTTCTAGAGAAAGAGATGCTGCCCCAAAATGATGATGACCTGCTCTATCACATGCTGAAAGCTTTGAAACTGGGAAGACCCCAGATTGAAGTGTCTCTGAATCTCTGAATGAGAGTAAGAAAGTCAGGGTATTCTTCCAGTCTTTATCTATGAGATTTATTGGGGATCTCCTTGGGGATCAGACTTCCCTCACTCACCCCATTTCAAAAGCATCTGTAGGGCAATATGAACCCAGATTTTCTATCTGGGCCAGGTTTTGATTGCACCACAGAAATTCCAGCTTTAGGAACTGCAGTAAAATGAAGCCTTAGGTCCTACTGTTCTAAATCCTCTTGATGGAAAACTTCCTCTGCAGATGCAATTTTGAATATTCTGTGAAGTCAGCAAGAGTTTCTCAGCCACCAGCCAAAAGTAGACTCTTCCCCCTCCCCCACTAAATGTCGTGCTTTACTTTTGTTTTGGGAGGAATAAATGTGCTTTGATCCTCTGACTGTTGCTAGCAAACTGATGTGAACATCTTTCCAAATTCCAGGGGATAACTTTCCTCTTTTTCCATAAAAATTCTCTGTATTTGCAAAATTGTCATTGTTTCATAATGGTAAAAGTGGCTATTTCAGCACTGCAAAATTATTTATGTCCATTTTATTATGTATCTCTATTTAATATATACCTTCTCTGTAAAACGAAAGGTTGCACTACCCAAGAGTCCCAGAATGGCGCCCAAAAAAGCTTTTCAGCAGTAAGTAAAATATTTGTGCAAAAATACACATAATGGAGTACTGTGATCAAGCCAATGCCTGTTGTGCCATAAGAGCAAACTCGTTCTTTTCTGGACAAAGTCTACACATTCATCGACAATTTTGACTGCCTTATACTCCTCCCTACCTCATGCTTACCCTTTCTCAGGCCACTGCAGAGGTCATTTGATTATAATTGTAATTAGCCAGCAGATGGCACTTCAAAACAGAACTCTGGGGCAGGGGAGGTGGCTTGCAGCTGGGAATTCATCACCCTGAGAAGGATCACAGGTTGGAGAAGGAAATGGTAAAACCTGAATTTTGATGATAGGCCAAATCTTAAAACCAGTTGTAGTAGTAATGGATGTTACAAACATCACTGCAGTGAATTAAAAGAGGGGCTGCATTCTTCTTCACTGACATACTGCAGAGTTTCCTTCTCCAGAACAGCAGGAAGTATCTGAAGACTGACCATCCCAACTGGGGTCAGTCAAGTCAGGGCAGCCTGTGACCAGGCAGAACTTGTGCAAAGGGGAAACGAGTCAGTGCTGCTCTCTGGAAATAAAAATTATTTTGATTCTTGGTCCTAGACTTTCAGAATATCTGCTCACTGCTTGGACGTGGCCAGTAAACCCGAGTCCTGAGCCAAATTCTTTAGGTTATTTATTAATGATCATAAAGTCGTAGAGTCATAGAATGCTTTGGATTGGAAGCAACATTAAAGATTATCATGTCCCAGCCCCCTGCCATGGGCAGGGACACCTTCCCCTAGACCAGGTTACCCCAAACCCCATCCAACCTGAAAGTATATGATTATATATTTATATAATGTATAATGATATAGAACTAAATATTTTTTCCCCATTTTTATCTCTCTCTAGCTATCTTTCATGAAGACTTCAGCAGTCCTTTTATGGTACACACTATGTTCCTTGCCATGCTGTAATGAATGCCACATTATACAATTCCTGTATATTATGCATTTGGCTGGTTTGTTTCTTAGTTGTGTGGATATACTAGAAACACACAGAAAGACATAAGGGTGCCATCTGTCCTCAGTCACTACTATGATATATTAGCCTTCACTTCTTTAGTTTAAATACTCATCATATCATTCCATGGATTTTTTTAATGATACTTCTACCTTTTACTCCTATTAGTGGTAGAAAACGAATTTGTAGGAATCTGAAAAAAAGGTATTTAAAACACATTTTTTTTTACACTTTTTACATAATATGCCATAAGAAGCTGTGTGCCTGTGGCCTTCCACTATTAACTTCATGTAAAACTGAGCAATCTTCTTTTTAAACAGATAAACTAAATCTTTGTCATAGCATAAGCTAAAGATCATAGGCCAGTGCCATTAGAATGTATACACTTAGCCCATTGCCCTTACTCTATGAACAAAGATGTCAAAAAGAATAACATCAATTTCATTGCTCTTCCCTCCAACAAATGTATTCTATAGGAGGACTGCATTCATTCGAAGATCATGTGGGGCATCCCTCATTCCTGGTTCCTGTGGCATTACCTGTCAAAACTACAGTTCTTAGTTCAACCAATGCATTTGTCCCTTTATATGGCTTTAGTCACAGCCCTAATGATTAAGATGCAAGTATGTATTTTTCCATTTGATTACACTAAATGTGTATGCAAGACTATGCAAGCTTGTAATAGATTCAGAAATCCATTTTAAGACTCAAGTTTGGTCTTATTAATATTTTTTAATTATTATTATTCATATTGGGAAACAGGAAATGCTGAGAGTGATATTTCTTCCTTGAGCATTAACTGTAAACTTTTTTAAAAGTAAGATTCCCCCCCCCTTAAATGAAAGAAATATTTTAAGAAAATCTGTAATATTCCAGTAATTCCTTCTGTGCACTTCAGTGATGATTTTTGTTTTAACTGTCTGCAGAATTTCCAATGTGCTGCTCTGCAATGTGACGGATCGGGTGTCTTTTTGGTTCGTGGTCACAGATTCTTCAAAAAACGTGACAACTGTTCCTAGAAGTGAGGTAGAAGCAGCCATCAGGTACAGCCACTGCCTCTGCAACCTTTTCTTCCTTGCTGACTGAGGATGCTTTCTCTCTCTGGACTTGTATGAATAAGCTGTCTGCCTCTTTAAGGATGAACCAGTCCAAACCAAGGGGTCACTACTCTTTTATGCATGTGAGATTAGAGGATTTTTAACAGTCCCACAGAATGCAAAGCATGTTGGCATTGGGATTATAACTTGGAAGGAGTCTCCCTTACTGCTGGAGCCCCAGAAGAAATCTAGTCCTTTTCTAGACCTATAATTTGCTGACCAGTGTACTGCACCTACGCTGCTCTCATCTAGCTGCTATATTTCCCAGTGAGAGGGCCTTCTCCCTCAGGTGAGAGAATTGCAAGCTTCTGGGTGTAATTTATGTCATAGAATTATAGAAACATTTAGGTTGGAAAAGACCTGTAAGATCATCAAGTCCAACCATAAACTGTTAACACTTGCAAGTGTTAACTGTCAAGTCCATCACTAAACCAAGTCCCTAAATGTCACTTTAATATCTTTTCAATATCTCCAGAAATGGTGATTCGACCACTTCCCTGGGCAGCCTGTTCCAATGCTTGACAACCTTTTTGGTGCAGATGTTTTTCTTAATATACAATCTAAATCTCCTGTGGTGTAACTTGAGTCTGCTTCCTCTCACCCTTTTGCTTGTTACTCGGAAAAAGAGACTGACATCTACCTCTTGCCATAGTAGTTTCGGGTAGTTGTAGAGAGCAATGACATCTCCCCTGAGCCTCATTTTCTTCAGACTAAGTAACCCCAGTTCCCTCAGCTTCTTCTCACAGGACTTGCTCTCTGGACCCTTCACCACCTTCCTTGCCCTTCTCTGGACCCATTCTAGTACCTCAGTGTCTTTCTCATAGTGAGGGCCCCTAAACTGAACACGGTATTCGAGGTCATTTAACTTTCATTGCATGACACATGCACATCTATGCCTAGACTAATGGCCACAGGCTCCCTTTTGGTGCTCCTCAAGTACAGTTCAACTGACTTAATTTAGAAGTCAGCTTTCACAATACAAGAGCTCCTGTGAATTCTTCATGAGCACATCTGGCTGTGTCCCAGCTTGGTTTAAACAATCTTATGCTCAGATTCTTTTTATATCAGCTCTTTCTAGAATGCCAGTCGATAACGTTGTTGAGCATTGCTTGTACAAAGTACCATGCAGTACAAAGCAGTTTGCTTTCTACTAAGTATCACATTCTGTAGCCAATAAAAGCAGGAGTGTGGAGCTGAAGAAGGGGAAAAAAAAATGGTTAATCTGACTTCAGTGGTCTATCAAACCTGCATAAGGGATTTATAGGGATGACTCCCACAAGCAGCCTAACTCATACATTTCTGAAGCACAGAGTGGAAAACAGACCTCTTTGTTTTCAGGCATTCTGTACTTTGTCTTGAAAATTCATGTTATCTCTATGGAGGTGTAATGCCTAATTCCTGATGAATGAGTATGTGTTCTTTTGGAAAGATTAACTTAAGCTCATGAGCAGATCAAACTATTTCCTACAGAGACACCAAAAAATAGCTTCATAGCATTAGTGAAGGAAGCAGATTATTTATTCACTGAAGCTCTCTGTAAGAGTGATGGAATGCAGGGCTTTTGCATTTCTGTTATTCTTTGATACCTTCAGTAGCATAAGCTGATTTATTTAAATCTTTTATGTGCCGTGTTTGCCACAGAAATTGGATGCTGTTACAGTATGTTTGTTTTTTAACTGTTGTCTGCCACCTGATAAAGAATATGCTATTTATAGGAACTTTTATAACTTAGAAATGAGAAATAAAACAATCTATAAAAACTACAATACTTTTTATTCAACTGCTTCTGATTGTAGGCTTCCACACTAAACCATTATTCTAATTCTTCATGCTACAGTAGCAATCATATGAACACTACTCATGGACCAGAATTTTATTGTATCATATTCTCTACGAAGTAAGAGTAAAGAGGAAAGTAAACGTTTTCAGAGCTCTGTATGAGACTCAAGATCTTGCATAAACATACACAAGGTATACTTATGCATATACAAACATGAAATGCACCTGTAGTTGCCTGCATGTGTTTCTATAACTTCAGCTGTTAGATGTGGGTGAACAATGCTTATTTCAGCTGTTCACAATGATTCTTTCATATCAGTAAGGATAAAAATCTTTTCTAAATCAAAGACGGATTACCATATAACGAGTCTTATAATATCCCGTGGCTTTCAGTTTTCCCCAGGAATGCCAGCTTTTCATTAAGGTTAAGATCTTCCTGTTTAAGGAAAGACAAACATTATAATTTCCAAGAAAAAAAAAAATGCAAAATCTTACCTGTATTTCCCATATATTTGTTCTTAGGAAATACTTAAATGGAATTGTATACAAGAAAGCTGCTTGTAAATCATACAATTGCAAACAAAAAGAATCTCTCAAGTCAAATATATGTAATAAATTTTCTCAAAACTTGTTAACATTCTGAAAGAGCTAATGAAAGATACTGCTGAAGCCTTTTAAGGCTGCTTAGAAAACGCTTAGAAATGCCTGAAAATGCTTAGAAGTAGTGACTGTGAGTGAAAGTATGTGTTAAAGGGTAGCAATTGGAAAAAATGTGCAAAGTATAAATCCCTTTACATGCACACTGCAGGGAGGAAGGGCACATAGGCTATACAGGTGAATTCTTCTGGACCAAATTGTATCTTGTGCCTCACAGACCTAAGAAAATCTACAGCAGCAAGAGCAGATGTACTGGCTCATCACATGCAGGGTGGTTCAGTTTGAGGAACCAAGGGGCACTGAAAGTAAATCCACTTCGATGCTAATCTTGAATGCTGCATGAGCAAGACAACAGAGCCGCTATTACAGATTACAACCTGCTAAGTGTTCAGTGTATGATCCAAACTAGAAATAAATAATAATACTGAAGGTCTCATCTATATTTCCCAGTTTTTTACATGAACACATACAAAACTCAAGTATTCAAAACTTTGGAAGTGTGTGGATGTCTGTGGATTACTGACAAGGTCTATGTTAAAATGAAGGTCTGTGTAATCTTGCCNCTGAAGGTCTCATCTATATTTCCCAGTTTTTTACATGAACACATACAAAACTCAAGTATTCAAAACTTTGGAAGTGTGTGGATGTCTGTGGATTACTGACAAGGTCTATGTTAAAATGAAGGTCTGTGTAATCTTGCCGTATCATACTGGATCAAATTCAGCCCTCCCAGACTTGCAGCACCTATATGATTTTTTTTTTTTTAACTTCCTTTTATGTTTTTAACTTGTAAAATGCCATTATAAAAGGTTGTGATGTTCTTTGTGTTTTTATGAAGGATGAACCGGAACAGAATCAACAGTGCCTTCCTATTGAGCGACAAAACACTGCAGTTCGTGAAGATAACCTCAACCTTACCACCTCCTGTGGAACCCTCTGCACCTGTCTGGCTTATTGTATTTGGTGTTGTTCTTTGTCTCATTTTGGCTGGAATTGTTTTCCTCGTTGTTGCAGGGATTCATCAACGCAAGAAGTAAGCAGCTTAGCTTTTCTTCTGTCTTAACTGAATACTGCAAGTTAAGCCATCTGGGCTGGTTGTGTTTTTCGGATCAGCCTCAGAGAAATTATAGCTGTGCCTCCCTGTCCCTCACTAGGTAAAGATAACCCATCTGTCTTTTTCTGAGAAAAGGAAGTATAGATGTGAAGTGTAACTGTGAAGTATAGTAATGTTGAGTTGTACTGATGAAATAGGGAGTATAAGAATATGATCCTGGAGAATACCTAACTAGACATGATAGCTTTACAAGACATTTGCTGTCATTGTTCTCAAGGTTTAGTGTGCCACAGGTGAGCCTCCTCTCACAGACTACCCAAATTGCCGCCAAGAGGAAGAAGCCTAGCAGTGACTGTGCGCCTGCTGGCAGGGCTAAAGAAATTGCTGCTGCAGTTTGAGAAGACTCAGTAGAGGACACAATAATGATTAATGTATGGCTGAAGAGGGTCTGTTCAATGGAACAGTGCATGGTCTCACCTTATTGAGTGCAAAGAATCCAGCTCTTCAGAGATTCATCCCTATAAGCCTAAGTGTTTGCTGTTTGGCAGTAGGGTAGGAGAGAGATACACTCTTTTTCTTTTCATTTCTGCCCTTTTTCTCTTAGTTTCTGTGGTGGCAGTGATGAAAAAGAGAAGGCTACTCATTCTGTCCTTGTGTGAGCATGTTGGAGCAAGACAGAGGGCAGGTGGAATTTTGGTTCTGCCCTTTCTGTTGGCTTGGAAGTGGGCATAAGGAATAGAAGTTTCTCAGGTCATCTGGGATTCTGCTGTAGAAGTTCAGCTTCTGCCATGCTTTAGGCTGCCGTAAAGGTTATGCTAAGAGAAAATTATGACTTCATCAAGAGAGTTATATAGGAACAGCAGAAAAATTGAAAAAGGGTAAATCTCTGCTGTCAACTAGATAATGTTAAAATTATTGACTATATGGTGAGCTGCATCCCCAAATACAACAGAACAAAGGATTCTTGTAAGAAGATATGAAGAGTGGTGTCTTGTAGAGACACTTCCTTTCTGCCTCCTTATCACCTTGAAGAACATTATTTTAACTGCAGAAGAACACCACTTATTGTGAAGGATGAGTGCTTCTCATAAAGACCCTGTAGTAGTGTAGTCAGAATCCCTTTAGTTATATTTTGCATTCAGAAGAATTGTATGATTTGCAAGCCCTCTGTTTTTAGAAAGCAGAATTTAACAAACAATAGATGAGAGATGCTGTTGGGGCAAGAGTCTGTGCAGATACTTGGGATGTGTGGTTAGCTTAGGCCCTGTCACAACCTTCCATGTGGTATGGGCTCAGTTATTTCATCCCTGAACATAGGCAACCTCTTCTGTAAAACTGGAGAATAATGTTGCTATCTGAAGCCCATATGTGCCCTCTGTGTTAGTAAAATGGCTGTGTGTGTCTATGTAGTGCATATTAAAGGGGGTCTTTGAACATTTCAAATAACTGTAATATCAATAAATTATGCTAAATACCTATGATTTTTTTTTTTCTAGCTAAAATAATAATTTGTGTTTCATATCATGCTGAAAGACAGCATTTTCTCCCCTCTGTTTTCAAAATAACTCAGCCGAGTTTGAGCAGTTTCCCACAATATGGTGTAAATTACATGCTCATATGACTTGCTTCCTGCCTGTGGTCACTTGGCATCCTCTCTGTCTCAAGCTCTTGTTGTCCTTTTACTTGTTATGCTTCATTTCTCCTGTTTCCCTTCTTTGCCTTTACATATAACTTTTACTCAGAGCAGGTCCAACCATGATTGAACTCCAGCCCTCCTTTTACGTCAATGGCATCTGCAGGCAGGGGCAAGGGAGTGAAAGAGACGTTAAACCAAGCATATATTTCTTCCATCTACTGTTGCAAAGACTGGAAAAATAAAATTGATGGTCTAAGCTATTTAGCTGCTTGAAAGAAGAGCCAGGCATCAGAGAAGAGAAACTAGAAAGTACTCATCTCTTTTTCAGGCATCAAAGTATGTGACCAGGTTGTCAAAGATTTTAGTATGCCCAGTAATGAGTTTTACTGGAAATCTGTCCAGAGTTTTGCTGCCTAGTAAGTCGTGTTGGAAATCTGGCTCCAGGGACAGTGTTCTTCAAGGACAGTGACTTCTTATAACTCATAAAATCATATCAACCATTTTAGGTCTGGGTTGAAAGGGACCTAAAGGTCCTCTAGTTCCAACCGCACTGCCATGGGCAGTGACACCTTCCACTAGATCAGATTGCTCAAAGCCCTGTCCAGCCTGGCCAGGGATGGGGAAGCCACAACCTCTCTGGAAAACCAGTGTCTCACCATCCTCAGAGGGAAGTACTTCTTCCTAATATCTAATCTAAACCTACCTTTTTTCAATTTAAAGTCATTACCCACTGTTCTATCACAACATGCCCTTGTAAGAAGTAAAAATGTAAAAATATAAAAATTTAAAAAAAAAAAGAAAAAGAAAGAAAAACTTGGAATTCTGTATTTGTAGGCCTTTTAGGTGTCAGTTAAATACCTCTGTTAAAAGAAGCCCAAAAGCACATGCTTCAGGCCATTCATACTCAGGGTGGCAGGCAAGCACATGATTGGCCTATAATGGAGTGTCAGAATGGAGTTACACTCATGCCTTATTTCTTGAACTGAAGGCAATTCAAGTCCTTCAGTGTACATCACTGCTGATGTATAAAATTCCAGCCCACAGCTGCCTGCAGTTGAAGAGCTCTGTGTAACTGTAGCCTTTGACTTTACAGTGAGCTGTATCAGACATACTGTCTCCCAGCCTTCTGTTCGTTCTCCTGTCATTGCAGCTATAAGACACCTCCCTGTCTGATAACAGATTTGGCACATACCCAGGGCAGGATCATCCTCTACTGGTTATGCTGAACTAGACTGAAGTCTATCCTTACCCACCAAAATATCATCTGCAGCAGAGGCCATAAACATTTGCCTTGGGAAGAGTGAAAACAGAGTAAGCACATGTTTTCACCTCTGTTATTCTCCCAGTGTTTAATTTACAGCTGGGGGCCTCCCTGAGCTGTGTTGGGTTTTCATGTATTGGGTAAGCCACAATGTTTTCTCCTTAACTTGTTAGTCTCCCCTTGGACTCAGAAGTTTTTGGCTTCTCTGAATTCCTGTGGCAACGAGTTCTACACATCTCCTCTTCATGTAATTTCATAGACTCACAGAATCATAGAATGGTTTGGGTTGGAAAGAACCTTAAGATCATCTAGTTCCAACCCCCCTGCCACAAACAGGGACACCTCACACTAGACCATGTCACTCAAGGCTCTGTCCAACCTGGCCTTGAACACTGCCAGGGATGGAGCATTTACCACTTCTTTGGGCAACCCATTCCAGTGCCTCACCACCCTTACAGTAAAGATCTTCTTCCTTATATCCAGCCTGAACTTTCCCTGTCTAAATCTGAACCCATTACCTCTTGTTTTATCACTACAATCCCTGATGAAGAGAATTTCTTTCAAACCTGCTTGTTAGCATGTTCTTTTGTGTTCTGCCCCCACAGTTTTTGTATTAAGAACATTCGTTTTTAGCAATGTAAGAGCAGGTAGAGCAGTCAGAGGTTTCCACTACTACTGCCCATGTTTTTTTTTAACAAATCTGTAATGCCAAGAATCTCCCAAAGGCCAATAAAATTTTATTAATGTTAATATTGCTGTTATTAGCAGTTACACTGACTCAGGTTGTTATGATTGTCCTGAGTCAGATTGTTACAGTACATGTTGCATGATAGAAAGAAGCAGTGGAGCTGACCTTTGAGTTTCTTATCCTCTGAAATCGCTGATGCTGCAGGCTGTAAAGTGTAGCAGGTTTTTAAACTATGAACTAGTAGATCTCAACGTCAGAATAAATCTGGAACTAAAGGAACATCATGACATGTTGACTGATACTTCTGTATTACATCCTCTTGTGGTTTTATGTTTGGATAATTTTATATGCTTTTGGTGAGAACTGGAGCCTGGAAAAATGAAAGCTGTGCAATTGTTTGATCTAGAAAGGAGAAGTATAAATACTGGGTGGGAAGGTGGCTGCTAATGAAGATTGAATGAAAACCACAGTTTTGCAGCATTAAGAGTACGTAAGTGCTGGAGATCATCAAGGAGTGTGAGGGCATTCAAGTCTCCACATTTGGAGACTATAGTCTTTTAAGATGATCAGTTTCTAAAATTATGCTTTAATTTGCCCACATCGTGGGGTAAAAGCTGTAACATACCTAACAGGGTCAGACTAGATGCTTAGTGTGGTCCTTCCTGACGTAAAACAAAAACAGATGTAGAGTTTTTTTCCATTTTTGTTCTTCACCAGCTTTTCCTTCTGCACTCTCCAGTCATTCTACAGAATGAGAAGGTGAAGTAATATTTGTAACATACTTACAATATGTTTACTTTAGGTTTTCTGATTCCTGACCTCAAACCACTAACCCAGGGTTTCCAGTCCTTAAGCCTCCACCCTCTGTGGTATGCTTACAGCAGCAAAGAGGTGTACCAGATTATGCTTTTCATAGCCTATGATGAACTTCTGACTATATGTGTAGTTTTGTGGCTTTAGAATCATGATGGAGTCCTGCAGGTCAACAGAATAAGATGATTTTCTCTTTCTTATTTTTAGAAAGAATAAAAAGTCAACAGAGAGAGAAAATTTAGAAGAGAAATGCGAAGTGGCAATAACAGTAGAAAATGGGATTCCTTGTGAAACGCTGGATTTAAAAGCAGGCCATATTAATGGAGTCTTTGCAGCAGATGATGAACGGTTCACATCCTTATGAAATGCTGCCATTGCTATCTGGTGTTTTTTTGAAAGACTCCTGTGGCTACCTTATCTCGTCACTACTTCTCAGTGTCAAACATGAAGACAAGAAAAATGTCCTTTCACTTAATTTCCCTCAAGAGAACCTTTTGCTGATGACACATACACTTGAACCTCCATTACAAAGCAGATGAGAAGACCTCAAATGATAGCCATTAAAGATTTCCAGAAGATGTGCAGCAAAATGAGGTTGAAACCTGCCTTGTGTCAGGCATTTAATTTGTAATGATTATTTATATATGTCCATCGCTTGTTTTCCCCTAATACAAATGTGAAACTGCATTATTCCTGAATGTCACTGGGGATAACATCTATCATTGTCAATTCTTGCTGGGCTTTCGTTCAAGTCATCTGTAAAGTGACTTGGTTTTGCTGATACACAGTATGCCTTTGGATGGAATAGTGATCAGTGCCTGAAAGTTTTCATTTATTGAGAAAAAAACCAAACTTTCACAGGCTCCATAACAGCAGATTAAAAAGCAGATGGACCATATATAGCTTTAGGGCTAGCAAAGATCTGGTACTAAAACTGTTTTTCATTTAACAGTCAATGTCACAAAGTGTATGACCAGGAAATTAAAAGTTGCAAAAGTTTAAGATCTGTTGAAAGTAGAAGTTTCAACAAAGGGCAGATTTCTGAAGGTGCAGTCTGTAGTGAGTGGCCCAGCCCTCATTAAATCTATGAGGACATTTCACAACTCTGAAAAAAATCTCCCTTATGTTTTTAAATGGTGAAACTAGAGTAGACTTCGAAGACATAGCCAGCCTGGGGTCAGGTGAACCTTCGTGACAGCTGGAGAGCTTCTGAAAAGCTTCAGTGCTTGAAACACGAGCTACTGGGCTTGGTGTACCTAACCTGTGTGACAACATGTAGGTGGTGGTAAGTTGGCAGAGACTTTTCAGACCTGTGTTGTTGTTTGTGTGGCTAGGAGTTGAGGGCACCCTGAACTGCACTGCTGGATTGCTTTGAAGTCAGCCATATGTACAGACTGCACTATCTGGGCCCTGATCCCATTCCCATTTAAATCTGTCATAAAATTCTGACTGATTTCAGAAGAAATGAGCTCCAGTGAAAGGGGGTTCAAGTGTGTAGGTAACTGTACACAGAGAATGGAAGTGTGATGCAGTATCTGCAGTCGCCAAACAGCTGCCCGTATCACTGGAGGCAGAATTTAACCATTAGGCATCCTGTTTGCTGTGTTTGGAGGCAATATTAGAAAACACATTTATTTACCAGGGTTATTCCATCAGACTCATCACAAAGAAGAACAGGGTAAAATAGGGTCAAAGCTGCTTGTAAAGGACCATCCAGTCCTAAGGCTAAAAGGTTTCTTGTCTCCCAGGGTATACATCCTTCAGCATTATGGCTGTATTGAGCACCTTTGGCTCTCAGTTTGACTTTGTGCTGGCTCTTGGGAACAGGGTGAACAGAAGGGACGAAACGGGAAAGAGGAGGGTAAGCTGCAGAACAAAGGGAGGAAGCTGAGAGGGAGAAGCTCAAGGCTAGGAGAGTTGGGGGAGAAGAGGACTAAATGCAAAATAAAACTATGGAACCCACTGATAATTTACCTCATGTGGTGTCATCTGTCACAATTTTCCTGCTGATGGGTCCCTCTGGACAAGGATGGCATCTTCTCTGTGTCCCAGAGGGTGTGCTGCTCCATTCTGGAAAAGGATTAATCAAGTCAGTTATTCATGATAATATCTCAGTGCTTCAAAATCACCATCCACAACGTGGATATATATTTCTCATAGGAATGTCAAAGATGAAGCTTACTGGTGTTTAAAATTGTATGGAGGGAAGATACAGAGTACAGTATTATCACTGCTTTCTCAGTCATTGCCCCTAGGTCTGTCACGTAGGCAGTTTTATTGAGGTAATTCAGATCCCATAATTTCTAGAACTTCACACTTTTTGCACTTTTTGTAGGACAGATAGCTGCACTGCAGTGTGACCATGATGGGTTGCTGTAACTGCAGCACCTCTGTAAGAATCCGTGAAAAATTTTGGTGAGAATAACTTGGTGGTGCAAGAGCAACCTCAAGCTACCGACTAAGAATTACTATTATCCTGTATTGTACTATATGATACTGAAATAAAATTCATTTGATATGGAAAAGGGCCAAGCATATCTGAGCAAAATAATTATCAAGATCTGAGTGAAGAAGGTTCAATTCAGCCCATGGCACTGGCCGATAATTTGAAAATAGATTGAGAGCCTCTGAACAAACACCATTATGTGATGTGGGCTGACTCTGGTGGTAAGTATTTAATCACTGACTTCCTCCCAGCCCACCTTTTAGCCACGTAATTACTTTACAGCAGTTTGGTGTAATGTTCTACTAATGGTGACATGGGATTCACCCAGATCATACATCTTGCTTGCCTCTCTGCTGACAGAAAATGGCTTGAGAGAAGCAAATGATACATGAGCAGGCATGTTATCACACTTAGCAATACTTTGAAGTCAGGGTACTTTGAAGTTAGCTCTTTCACTGAAATAGGTACCACAAACTGGGTTAATCAAGGACGCAGTGCTACAGAAAAAATAAAGCTCTTCTCTAGTCTCTGTTTTCAGATGCTCTGTCTCAGAGCATTTTGATTTGGTAAAGGCTATCGTCCAGAGCCTGCAAATGATACAGTAACAATGTATATTCCTTGAAGATCTCACCCAGATGTTTTATGTAGCTTTCACTTTTTTTTTCCCCTAAATCACCTGCCATCAAGCAACCTAATAATAAACAGGAAAGTGAGGAACAAACTATATAGACTGTACTGTAAACGACTTCCTAAAACAGTGAGTTGGTTCTGCTTTCAGTTACATTTGTGCCATGCCAATGAATTTTGACAAAGGAACATGGTGTGCCCGAAACTACCCTGTTTCTTTTCCTAGAGCTCCATTTGAGAGAAAAGAGAGTAGAAAAGGAAATTCAGTTAAATGAAGCAGTAAAGGCAGAGATGTTCTGTTTGAAGAGTCAACATTTCAGGAAGGATGGTACAGTTCTGTTCAGCTTACTTGAGAGAGATGTCTAGGCTAGAATGAGCACAAATCATGCATGAACAAGTTGTTTACACTGTCAGTCATTAGCTACACATTTGTAGTGCTAGAGAATGTTCAGAACTCTGCAGTGCCCTTCTTAAATTAGAGCCAGTATTGGTTGTGAAGCAACTGTTTGCTGTGCGCAACCTTCAGTGTTGTATGGATCACAGACTGGTCTTGTAGATGAAGCTAGCAGTCTTTGTTTACCCATATTTATGCAGGGAAGATTGCAAACTGTGAGCAGATGCTAAAGTCCTTACTTGAGCCATTCTGCCACTTGCTTGAAGGAAAGCTAACCATTCTGCCCTGCAAACTGATGCTTACTCTGTGTTAGAGAAAACTAGACTGAAGCTTGTCCTGTCACATCAGCATTTGTCTTTTCCCTTCCATGATAGTGTACAGTATCTTGAGAAAGTCTGTGGTTCTCATTCCTAAACATCTCCCTGTTAGTGCACCTTAAAGTCTGGGACTCACAACTGGACCCGGTGTTCCTACAGGCTCTGCCCTACATGGTTGTATTTGGCTGTCCAGGTATGACATTTGCTTCTGTTGCATTGACCTTAATGGAGAACTCTTTCCTGGCGATGCCTTCATAAAGGGACACCTTTGTTACGCATTTTGAGGAAAGACAGAAGACAGTTCACAGTTTCTACCATTGTTCATAAAAGAGAAGGGTGAAGTAGGCATAAGGAGCCTTAGGGTAGGATTCAAGAGTTGTTCCTTCATCACTGTGAGAATGAATAATTCCCAAATTAATACAAGTCGTGGAATTAGAACAAGAGTGTCTGGTTTGATAATTTGGTTCCATGAACTGGACATCATTTTTATCCAAGCAAGGAGCAGTACCACACCTGGAAGGAAAGTGTTTTTCTTATGTAACCTCCTACATGTAGAAAACCAAAAGAAATTACTTTAAGTCTTAAGGCAGAAAGGCAACAAAAATGTAAAATAACTCCCAGTGAAAAGCGTGAGTCTGTGTTTCTAGATATTCCTAAAAACATGGCTCTGCTGCCCTCAGAAATTTGGTCAGTTCATTAGTGCAGTAACCTGTGACTCATAAGCTGTTTTAAATGTGCCAAGTTTTTATACAAAACACATTGACCAACTGTCCACAATCCATTAGCAATGAGCAATCTGTGCTTGGTTTTCTATGAGCAGTTCCTTTAGGCCTCTCATGGTTTTTGTTCCCTTTTAATGTGGCATGCAGGGAGAGATGTGTGCAATGGAGTGGCACCACAGCTTCCTCCGCTGACAATTGCTAATGAAAAATTTGCACTGTTAGATATGCCTAATTTGATGGACTGAACTTGCTAGTTTTCAAATCACATAAAGCTAAAGTACATTGACAGTGATGAGTGATATGCACTTGCCAGCACAAATGTGTCAGTATATTCAGTTCTGTGAATACATTAAGCACTGTAGATGCACTTAGCGTAATGCATTTGCTTTTTAACTGGCTAGTCTGTGACTGGCTTGATGCAAACATCAATCCAGAAGAATTCCACCTTTGTAGCATGTATTCAACTTTGTTGTAATTAAAGTCAGAAGGTTCAGTATGAACTGAATTTGACCTAAGATCAAAAAGAAAAGTTTGATTTTGCTGTTGTCTTCCTTCTCCTGTGTTTCCTTTCCCTTGGAGGTGGCAATCTGAAGTCATCAAAGTATCTTATTAGCTACAGCTACGGCTAAATAGGAAGCATTTAAATTTTGAGAAATAACGAGAGAGTGTGTTCCAGCATTCTTTCTGTCAGCTTCTGCCTCTCACCGATCATTTAGATCCTAATTGCTACAAATTACAGTGTGTAGCTTTTATCAGTTGTGGACCAACAGATTTGGACTGATGCACAATATGATGTTGTGTTGAAACAACATCATAGAGGCTGATGTGCAGACACATGTTTAGTGTAAAGTGAACTGGGAGCACTCAGTAAAACTGAAATGAGAAACACTGGATGCCTAGATGAAAAGCTGTGTTTCACAGGATCAGTACCTTTCCCTTCATTGGTGAGGCAAGGTGGCTTTTTGTAATTGACAGGGCATAAGGAATACACTGTATTGTGCCCATGGGTGCTTCCTTCTCCATTGCTTTCTTAGCATATGGTCCTGATTTTGATTGTGGCCTTCAGCAATGACGCTTTATGATATCCTAATTTAACCTGCTGGTTTGTACACTCATCTGCCTTCCTGAAAATCATTCAGCTTCAAAGTTTTATCCAAAAGCATGCAAAACCACTTTGGTTTCCTGATGCTATGGGCAGCTGACAGCATCTTTACACAACTCCTGATATTGTGATGTTGTCTTCAGGTCTGGGGCTTGCCCCTGTGCACAGGGCAATTCCCCTCTTGGCAATGGTGAACATGCTTTGGCTTGGGGAACAGCCACCAGTCTGTGCTTCTTTTGTAGTGAAAAGGTGTGGCGCAGAGGTCATAGCTTTTTGTTAAGTCTGTGTCGTGGTTTAAACCCAGCCATGCATCTCGTTCACTCACTCAACTCCCCCCTTTCTTGCCCTCCTGCTCCTGGAGGGATGGGGAGGAGAATCAAAAGAAAGCAACTCCCACAGGTTGAGGTAAGAACAGTTTAGTAGCTCAGGTATAACACAAATCACTACTGCTACCACCAATAATAATAATGATAAAGGAAATAACAAGGGAAGAGAATACAGCATCTCACCAACCACTGACAGATAACTCACAACACCCCAACCCATTGGGCTCCTCCCACCCCCCCAGAAAACTCGCCCTTCCGGGTAACTCCCAGTTACATCCTGGGCATGACGTGCTATGGTATGGAATACCTCTTTGGTCAGTTTGGGTCAGGTGTCCTGTCCCTGCTTCCTCCTGGCCTCCCCTCCTCCCTGGCAGAGCATGAGGCTCACAAAGTCCTTGCTCAGACCAAACATTCAAGCAGTAACTAAAAACATTCCTGTTATCAGTTTTATTCCCAGGTGAAAACTCAAAAACATAGTGCTGCACCAGTTACTATGAAGAAGAAAAAGATGACTGCCACTGCTAAATCCAGGACAGTTTGAAATCTGGGCAGTGAAGCAGCCTGCCATGAGACAGCAGTTTATGGAGGGATACAAATTAGTCATCCAAGGTGCCAGCCCCAACCCCAGGTTGGCAGGGTGCAAACCCATTCCTGCTCCATGGAGTTACTGGGATAAGGCTGCCAGGAGGTGAGTGCAAGCAAGGTAGAAGCTCCCCCTGCCTCACTTCTTTCCTGCTGAGATGAAGGTCTGTGTGGGGCAGCAGGTGAGGAGTCTTTCTGTCCTGCACTCATTGCCTTGACCTCCATTCCTGCTGGGCAATGGGGAATTAATTCAAACAGCCATTGATCCACCCTATCTGTTCCTGCAGAGGAAGAGCCAGCTATGCCAAGACTGACTGCTGGTATGTGCCTTTTGCACAGGAGCTGGTCCCAGGTGGCTCAGAGGTTGAGCAGGACAGGATGTGCCTGCCTGCAGAGTAACAGAGATGTCCATCCTCCTTGCTGCAGCACAGCTCTGCTCCCAACCTAAGGAGCAGACACAAAGATGTCACAAAACCCCCTTCTTGTAGGAGAGCTCCCAGTGAGGGGAAAGGCCCTGTCACATGGGCTAAAGGCAGCTGGTGAGCCAGAAAGCCAGCACCCTGGTCCCAGCACTGGCAGGAGGGCTTTTGTCTAGAAAAGGGCATATGTCATGCATGCAGAAGAGTTAGTCATGTGGGAAAAAGGCTGCTCAGGGGATTAAAAGGACTATTTGCCCAGCCCCCAGTTTGAAGCACCAGGAAGAGGGAGAGGAGCTGGGATTGCCCACCAGCAATGCCCAGGTGCAGCTGCAGCAGGGTGGCCCCTCTCCAAGTACTACTGTAGTGCCAGAGAAATGTGCGCAAGGGCTGAAGCCACGCTTGGGCCGTCCACTGCCTCCACAA
Source organism: Agapornis roseicollis (assembly GCA_002631895.1). Classification (NCBI taxonomy): domain Eukaryota; kingdom Metazoa; phylum Chordata; class Aves; order Psittaciformes; family Psittacidae; genus Agapornis; species Agapornis roseicollis. The sequence goes on along the minus strand of NDXB01004222.1, from coordinate 17,890 downwards.
AGCCACTTTACGGGGAGCCCTCAGAACAAGGATTTGCCAGGTATTTAACTGATTTTAGCAGCTCTTTGGCAAACAGCAGAGGAATGGCAGAGAGTGGGTCAGGCACAACCCTGAACAGGCAGTGGGACGGCTGTTCCACAGCAGCTCGTCCTCCCTGGGGATGCTGCAGGCCAGGCAGCCCTGGTGCTATGCAGCCATAGCCTTTCAGAGTCCCTCTCTGTAAATCAGTCATTGAGTAATGCTTGTGTCCATCTCTTATGCACTAGGCAGAATAGCAGAGTGCAGCAGAGAGCTTAGGCAATTATCCTGCCTGGAAAAATTGCCTGATATTTTAAGCAATTTAAAGAGTTTGTGGTGCCCAATCCACAACACAGGATTTTCTTATTGAGGCATGCCCTGACTGCAATTCTTTGTTATTGCAGTCCTAGTTTCATAGCACAACTTAGCCAACAACGTGAGTGATGAGGCAGAAGGCTGTTCTAACAAAGCCAGAGTACAGACGAACACTGGTGGGCAGCTATTTAAGTAGATGTCAGACAACTTAAACCCTTGAGACTACTGGACTGGGAGTAACAGGTAGGAGCTGGGAGCCACAGTGCGCACTGCCGACCCGAGGGGTGGAGGGAAGGGTTGGCACACTGAAAAAGAATGAGCTTGTGCTGTCATATCAGGTTATCTGCAGCCTTTGTACTGCAGCAAACTGACATAGTCATCTTTGCTCTGAGCCAAGCAGGCTGCATACAACATCTTTGAATGAGACTGGATTTTAACTTCTGGTTGCTCTTCTCCTATCACCCAAGCCCAAGGGCTACTGCCTTGCTGCCCTTGCTGGATGTTTGGATTTCCTGGAAAGGATCAAGATACTTCCATTTCTCAGTTGTTTGCTGTTTCTATTTTGCTGTGGCACAAACTGTCTCCAGGTTCTTGACAGACCAGCCAGATAGTCCACCCCAGGAAATCCTCCCAGCTCATCTGAGAGTGGATGGCATCCTTTCCCAACAGACCTGCCCTCTCCCTCTTAGACTACACAAGTCACTCCAAGCTCAGAGCCTAGCCATCCTTCAGAAAGCCTGTAGTAAGGCTGACACAAATAAGTCTGTATCCAGTGGTCTTCCATGCATCTGCTTGCGGAAACAAAAACATCCATGAAAGTATGTGTGTGGAGCCCCACTGTTATGACTGTTTTTCAAAGCATGTCTTTGTGCTAATTAATCTCACAGGTTGGAGTTTTTTCTCTTGTGTTAAGGCAATGGCAAGAAAGATGCAGTATAATTCTTGTATTATTTCTCAGCTATGATATCAAGTATTGCATTTAGGTATGCAATAGGAAAGAACTTACAAATAAGGCTGAAAATTTGCAGCTTAATTCATTGTGGCTCTCCCTGCTACCATTTTCAGCTCACTGTTCTAGTGCCTGAAGAAATACTGGGTCCAGTGAGTGTTCAGGTAATTTACCAGCATAGAGGAGAAAACAAAAGAGTTAAAGTGAACAGTCAACGTAATCCCTGTTGACTAATGGGAGAGAAGAAATCATATCAAGGTAATAATAAACGTAATTCTCTGCTCTGACAGACAGCAGATGAAACAACACCACAAAAACCTGTCAACATTTCACTACATGACAGACTCACTGACAAATTAAGGAAAGATGAGCTAGACAAGAATCACAAAAGGCACATAATTGCTTAAAAAAACCCAGCTTTACAGTTATCAGTCAAGAAGAGGGGCCATTTTAAGTGATGACTCTCCTGGGCCTTTCTGTATCCCATGCAATCTAGATGTGGGAAGAGAAAACCTAACGGGTTTGCGGCATTGCAAGGTGGAAGTCTTTTGAAGGATTAACAATTCCAAATGATCATAAAAACCCGGAAAACTGGTCTGAAATAATTACTATGGATTCAGCCCAGACAAATCCGAAATACGCTAATTAGTGCCACCCTGGAACCAGAGGTACAGAGACAAAAAAGGAATGGCTGAGCAAGCAGCAGTGCTACTGGAAAGGTCACAACTGCAATATGCATCAATGTTGGCTAATGTTGCCAGAAAGAAGGTGTGTATCAGCAAGGTACATCATGTAAGATGTGGATGGTGATTGCGCTACTGGTCATTGAAAGGTTTCAGTTACGATCAGGTGTGGACACGATCACTGAGAACGCACAAAATGTAGTGAGTCTGGAAGGCACCAAGAAAAGTAACATGTAATTTAGGGAACGTGGGGAAGGGCTGAGTCAATGTTATTGGGGAAAAAAAATTGTTAAAAAATTGCACACGGATGACAGATCACTTTTACCTGGTCCATGGGACATGTATCAGGCAATATTGAAACAATGTGCTTCCTCAAGGTCCCTGGTTTCTGGCTCTGCCTGCTGGGGATGCCTGTTGCTGGTGGCCCTGCTGAGGCTGCACTGGTTTCAGCCCCTTGTAGATGGGAAGGCTTCTGCTACCTTCTTGGGTTTGGCAATGAAGGGGCTAACTGCTGCTGCTCACATGTAGACAGACTCAGTGGTTTTGGAGGGGCTCTGCTGGGAACTGGAAACCAAACCCACGGATGTGGCTGCAGAGTTGTGTCTCAGAAAGCTCCCCCTTGCCAAGAAATAAACCAAGAACCCAAACCAAAAGCAGCCAGGTGATCCTGGGTACAAACAGGCTAATTTTAAAAATACCAAGGTATTGTCTGAAGCATAACACTCAACCCAAGCTGCATTTCCAGAACTAATTATCATCGATTTTCCCATTGATCTGCAGTAAGTGCTAGGTTCCAAGCTAGATTAGCAAAGGTATTTAGATGTTAAACTGGAGTCATATTAGTCTTAGTCACCATAGTACTTAAATCCAGTTGATTTATAGTTCAGATTAGGTCTCTATGCAAGACACTGTGATCCATCCCACTTGTCTCTTGCTATTTTATGATAGTTCAGTGAACACATTTAAAATTCTGGTTTTATATGCCCCAGTTGCTTTGAAAATGAGGTATATTGTCCAAACCACTTGGGCTTTGTAAAGGCTTTTAAAACATGGCCCTAAACACCCAGCCACCTACCCTATGTCAGGCTAACTGGGGTTTCTTCCTCGCTGGGAGTTAAGGTTCACAGCTTGGTGTTTCAGTGAAGTTTCTAAATATTTTTACAGCTTATAACCAACTTGTTAAAGGATTCACAGATTCTGAGCTACCAAAGACAAGGGCAGGCTATAGATAAAGTGGACAGCTGTATCATTGACAGCACATTTGGGAAACATTAACCAAAAGTAAAAGCCTTTTATAAGGCCATAAAATGGCAGCAGTAATTATGTTTTCCCAAAGTTAATAATTGACTTTTGTTTATTTGTCTTTTTATAAAAAACTTTTTCCTTTCTCTCCTACAATGGATAAAACCTATAAAAGGCCCCGCAAATTGGATTCAGCCTTTTTTCTTCACTCTAGTCATGCTTGAAGGTTGATGAGACATAGCCCGACACAGAAGCTTACCTGAGGAAACCTACTTCATTGGGTGGTTCTCAGCCCAGACAAGAATATGTTGGTCCACCTTTGTCTTGTCTGTGGTCTGAGTGCTGTTGTGACCACCCAGGATGTCACACCACAAGCCCAAATGTTTCTAGAAGAGTTTAACAGGAAGGCAGAAGACATCAGCTATGAAAGCTCCCTTGCCTCATGGAACTACAACACCAACATCACTGAGGAGACTGCCAGGCAAATGGTAAGTGCTCCATCCCACAGATTTTACTGTTGTTTGAGGAATCTGACAACTACTTTCTGGTTTGTTTCCAATTAAGTTGGCTGAAATTTGACTGCTACTACTTTGGTAGCTGTGGTTTAGTTTCAGGAGGGTAGAGGGTCTTGCTTTAACATAGCAATGCCTCACTGGAGGTGTCTGGGCTACTACCAGCCTCTACAGCTTAGGGTTGGTTCCTAGGCTGCCTATGCAGTACATGGCGATGGTCAGAGGCTGTACTTGTCCCTAGCCATTACCCTAAGTCACCCTGGTGAGTGAAGGGAAAAGGCAAGGAAGTGGTGCATGTTCTTCCCTAAAATCTGAGAGAGATGCTTCCTTCTGATTGTGGTCCACCACCACCATTCCTGTGCAGGGCCTTTTTCCTCTTGGAGAGGCCTTGCAGCAGGAAGGACGACAGCATTTGTACTTATGTTATCTTGCAGTACAGTTCTCCCTACTTCTCAACCTCTAGCTGTTGAGGCAGATGGGATCTGTAGGCAAGTACTGTGTTTATAAAGAGCAGTCAGCCATGATCTAGGTGGTAACAAGTTCATGGCTGCCATGCCTCAGCCTAGCATCTCATAACAGTGGAGCCTTTCAAAATGGACAAAGCCACCTTAAATTTTGTAGCCATGTGCATTTTAAGATTAACTCAAGCTTTACAGAAAAACAATTCAAAGTAAAAAAATGAAGCTGAATATCATACATCCAATTTTCCATAATGGTCTAACTCTTCCACTTTGTGGTCTTATAGCTTAATTAAAACATGATTCAATGATCGTATTTCTTAATTAAAGCAAGGAGACTGGTTGCTGGAAGAAATCTGAATGGCTAGTCATTTTCAACCTGGAATGTTTTCTGAAGCACCAGGTACTTAAACTCTAACATTTCCAAACATGTAAAATAAAAGCCCCACATAGTACCTTCAGCATTAGTGAGATGATAATAAAATACGTAAGGAGACACCAGCAAGAAGAATCAATTAGTTCAGTGCTCAAAGAGAACGTTTTTATCTCACTTGATCTCTTCAGTAACACTTGAAATAAGCCCACTTATGAGGATCAGAGTTAATGAATACTGTCTTTTCTGGCTCCTTCCCAACCATATTCCTGGTAAATTGGGCCACAAACACCCTAACTATTCCTCTGACTTCTCAATCAGTACCTCTAATTGAGGAAAAATCAGACAGCAAGCTAACTTCTTTCCCCCAGTTTTTATAGCCAAAGAGCCCCCTCTTCTGCCCCACTGCTACTAAGGCACCTATCAATCCCTGCTCAGCACAAGGAGTTCAGACATAGATTTACAGAGTGTGCATGAAAGAGCTTTTCAGAGAGAATATGACATTTGTGTTTCCTGATGCCTCAGCAGGGAGGGGCTCTGCTGAGGGAGATGTTACAGGTCCCCTCTCCACAACCCAGGAAGCTCTGGCATGAGCACAATTAATTAAAATGCCCTGAGGACCCAGGCTAATTAGTACTGTTCTTGTTACCATTTGGGATGGGTATTGATACACAATGTACAAACACATTTTAAAAACACAAATAAAAATAAGACAGTCCAAAATCCAAATAATGTCTTCATGGGGCTACTCTGTGCACTGAAACTGGGGAGTTTCACATGTCATGGTAGGTAACTGTAGCAGTGATAAAACAACCTCATGCAAAACACTGAGGTTTTGCATGCCCAATTTGGGCACCTATTTATAGGCTTCTAAGCTCAAGTATAATCATTTATTTACCAGAACTTCAGGATAAATTGATATTTGCATATGGTTACTGATTTTATATATATTGATATATTATGATATTATTGATATACAAATTGATATATGCATAAGGCTGCTATCTGTCACTGCTACTGGAAGCAGAAATGGGGAATGACTTCTGGGATACAGACCTCTTGTGCCCTGACTTGTATCTGTTTTTTGTTAGGCAAAGGTGGGTGGAAAAAAAGCACTAAGGGAATAACACATGGTGTTTTAAAGTATCAGGGAACACAGCTAGGTGATGCTGGATCAATTATAACAAGCATGGCATGAGGTGACAGGTCTGCATTTTGCTATTTCCAAAGAAAAATAGTTATCTGGATATGCAAATAAAGCAAAGCCAAAGCATTCTTCAATCATTTCACTGTGCAGTGCAAATGCTCAACCTGCAATCCACAGGTGGTCTCCACAAAGGAAGTTTTTTTCCCAGAAGTAACATTCTTGTCTACTGAGTGTTCAGGATACTGCACTCTTTTGGCAGAGCAATTCAGGGTTTGTGTGAACCTCTTTCAGAATGAGGCAGGCGCCAAGTGGTCCACGTTTTATGAGGAGGCCTCCAGGAATGCCAGCAGCTTCCCTTTGTCCAGCATCCAGGATGCCCTCACCAGGCTTCAGATTCAGGCTCTCCAGGACAGAGGATCATCTGTGCTGTCACCAGAAAAATACAGCAGAGTAAGTTGATGAATGTAGCTCATTTTTGTGAGGTGAGTTGAGCTGCCTCCCACAACACCCCCAAGCACCCCAAGTATTGTTGCCACCCTGCTTGTCTCAGGATGATTACTTTTTCCAGCACCAGAATGAAGAGAGTACCTGTTCAAGGTACTCATAGCAGTACAGGACTGATGGGGTGGTCTGGTTTACGAAGCTGGTTCCCATCCAAGTCAGCAGTTTCGCTGTATAATCCATGCAATGAATTTCAAACATGAGCACACACATTAAAGGTGTCCTTGATAAATAGCTGTATTGGTCCTAAGAGGAAAAGAGTACCTGTGAGAAGTGCTTGACTAAGTCCAGACCTAGGGCAATGAGCAGAAGGAGATGGGTCAAAGGACATTCAATGAGTCAAAAAGGTGGAGAAAGACTTTGTTTCTCTGCTTATGTTTCATTATTGAACAGTGAAAAAGGAGGTGTTTTATGCAGCGGGCACCCTGGGATGCCTGAAATTGGAGAGGGTTGATGTCTTCCTTCCACAGAAAGCTGCTGAAGGCCATCAAGATCTAGCAAGTTTCATAGTAAGGTTTGATGTTTCCACTGACAAGTTCATGTAGAAGGCATCTGCATGGATAATGACTATACGTAGAGTTGGAGTGAGCAGCTGTGCAGACACAAAAGGGATTTATAACCAAACACTTTAAAGCTAAATTAGTTTCCTTTTGCTGCAGATTAAATTGAAAGAGCATTGAGTTTGGGGATCCTACAGTCATGATTCTAGAAGGATCCTGAGATTTTTCTGCTAAGATCAGCAGTGTTAACCACCATGCAAGAAAAGCAGCAGACTGGCTGGATCTCCCGTCTTATACAAATGAGATGTGTTTCTGGGCAGATTACCTTGGTAGGAATGCTGACGGTTCCTACAAAGTTGTGTTTATTTTGGAGCACAGCAGTGCACTGATGGCAATGCTTTGTCTCTTGAGGAGGATTTTTTTCAGTATCCTCCCTGTTTTGATGCCTGCAATTTCCTAGATGAATGGCCTTTGGGGGTGAAATTGGCTTTTGCTTGAAAAGTGACTTTTATACAGTCCGATGGGATTCATTGATACAAAATTTTCTCTAGGCACCAACTTATTTTAATGCTGATAGAGATAAAGTTAGAGCTAGTCATTAACTACCCCTTCCACTGACAGCTCTACATAGTTATGATTTAAAGTTTTAAATGAGAAATAACATAGTCCAAAAAGAAAAGCTAAAAGTACATGGATTTTTTGAGGTATGAAAATCTGAAACATAAAAAAACAACCCAAACCAGAGCTATGTAGCATAGTTTCAGAGCTAGAGCTGAATGACTTCAGATTAATTTGGTTTTCAGCAGACCCAAGATATAAGCCATAACTTCCCTGTAATGAAGTATAAGCAGATCTATGCAATCAGTGCCATGTGATGTTGAAAAACACAAGTAACAAGGAGCCTCACAGCATCTGCAGAAGGGGCCCTTTTTGCTGCTACTCAAAACCATGACCTGCCTGAAAAATTATGGAAGCATGTTGCTAAACTGTATTGTTTGATGAGAAAATGAACATGAGCCAGCTTCGGTGTGCGCTTGCAGCCCAGAAAGCCAAACGTATCCTGGGCTGCATCAAAAGGAGGGTGACCAGCAGGTCAAAGGAGGTGATCCTGCCCTTCTACTCTGCTCTCGGGAGACCTCACCTGGAGTATTGTGTGCAGTTCTGGTGTCCTCAACATCAAAAGGACATGGAGCTGTTGGAACAAGTCCAGAGGAGGGCCACGAGGATGATCAGGGGACTGGAGCATCTCCCATACGAAGACAGGCTGGGAAAGTTGGGACTGTTCAGCCTGGGGAAGAGAAGGCTGTGTGGAAACCTCATAGCAGCCTTCCAGTATCTGAAAGGAGGCTTATAGGGATGCTGGGGAAGGACTCTTCATTAGGGACTGTAGTGACAGGACAAGGAGTAATGGGTTTAAACTTAGACAGGGGAGGTTTAGATTGGATATAAGGAAGAAGTTCTTTCCTGTTAGGGTGGTGAGGCACTGGAATGGGTTGCCCAAGGAAGTTGTGAATGCTCCATCCCTGGTGGTGTTCAAGGCCGGGTTGGACGAAGCCTTGGGTGGCATGATTTAGTGTGAGGTGTCCCTGCCCTAACTATTCTATGATTCTATTGCTGCTGTACATTGCTAGCTGTCATGACAGTCTGCACTCATTAAATTCAGAGCTCTCTATGACTGTATATTAAGGACCTGAATATTCCATCATATATTTGGGAGATTATCTGCCTTTTCCAGCTAGGTCCTGGTTCAATAATGCATTTAGGAAAATTCTTTCATTAATCTCTACTGGGCTTAACTGTATGTTTAAATGCTAAGCTGGTGGGTGAAGTATTGAATTGAGCTTTTAAGGAATTGGCATAATTGGCTGTTATTTTGCACACAGTGTGTTTCTAACGAACTATCTCACATCTAACTTGCAGCTGAGCACTGTGCTAAATACAATGAGTACCATCTACAGCACTGGGACTGTCTGTAAAATCACCGAACCATCCGAGTGTTTGGTGTTGGAGCCAGGTACAGTACTAACCATAGCCACTACTCTGTCCTTTACACTGAGGGTTCAAAACCAGAAAGCCCAAGAGTGGCTCCTGACTGCAAGAGACCAGGCTATCGTTTCAATAGATATATCCTGCTATCTAAAGCTTAGTCATAATTTAATTTCATCTCGTGGTTCAGGGACCTCCAGTGGGCCTGCTGCCCACAAGACATACTGTCTTCTACCTATAGCAGACAGAATTTGAAGAGAGCTGTTCAGCTTGTGTGACAGTCTGCCTGTCACCTGGAATTTGACTGTCACAGAAAGGCCACTTTTTTCCACATCATCAAAGTCTTGTTGGACTTAACATTTCATTGAGGCCAAGAACTGCCTGTTTAAGGGAAACTAATGCAGAGAGAGCATATAAGGGACTCATGATCTGCTCCATGTCTCTTAAAAAGGACAGGAAAAGCACAAATCAGAAAAGGATGAAATAAAATAGTGAGTTACTGAAAATTTCTTTTACTTTGGCTCATTTGCCTCCTGTGAAAGAAAAATAGAGATTCTGCTTTTTCAAGGCTTAGGACTTATTTTTTTGTTCTGACAGGTCTTGACGCTATTATGGCTAACAGCACAGATTATAATGAGAGGCTGTGGGCCTGGGAAGGCTGGAGAGCTGGCGTTGGCAGAATGATGAGACCATTATACGAAGAGTATGTTGAACTTAAAAATGAGGTTGCAAAGCTTAATAGTAAGTCACAATTTTATTTTTCTTTTCTGGCACCCAGAAAGTAACAAACATGCATGAGTCTTGCACAACTTGGAACTGTTCTCTCAAGGAACAATGGCAGATGGCTCCTAGTTTTCTTTTAAAATAGCTTTTGAAGTAGCTATATTATCTGTTTCTTGGCCAGACTACCCCTGTATCACCTGCTTTCCTATATCCTTGTTTTGTGAGAATTGTCAAGCTGAAGCTAGACACAAGGAATAAGAAACTATAGCCTGAATAATTAGACACGAAAAAATCAAATCTTGAGAAATGATCATAAAGAACTTTATCCATATCACTAAGGAAGAGGCCTCAGCTATGAGACATTTCTACTCCAGGCTTAATGGAGCTCAGTGGACTGGAAGAGTTGATGGAACTGAGAACTGAATTCCAGTCTTGGTATCTACACCTGCTCTGGTGGTTTTGTTGGTAGAAGGAAGGGCCCATATTCTGTGTCCACCACCTTACATCTTCAAGTGAGAACCCCTTAGTACACAGCCTGACAGAGGCTGCCCTCCCTCATAGCCGCAGGAGTTCCAGTCAGGAGTGACAATTTACTTTGATCTCCAACTGGGATGACCTTAATTAGCAGATAACCATGACTGCAATAACTGCATTTCTTGGACCACTACCGTACCTGCATATCCACAGAACAGAGCCATGAAGGAGCACTCTCCTCCTGCCTAGACCCTTTGCAGGTCTGCATGTGATCACCAGGGAGCAGCACTTCTTCCGCAGACCCAGGTGGTTCCATGTGTGGTATCCTGATATGATGCATCTGTGCTTTACAGGTTATTCTGACTATGGAGATTACTGGAGAGCAAATTATGAAGCAGACTATCCAGAAGAATACAAATACAGCCGTGACCAACTGGTCAGAGATGTGGAAAAGACGTTTGAGCAGGTAGAGGCAGGAAAAAGCTCTCATCTGATCCACAGGGTTGTGTTTTGTGATGGAGGACTCACATGTTGATGTTGTGAAGGAAGACAAGACCTTCTTTAAACTGACTAATCCTAGTCCGTATGGGGTTAACAGATGTTGGGAAACATACACTTTTTAACCTCTGCAGCTGTTCTAAGACCAGCTTGGTCCCCTTTGGCTGCACTGTGCCGAAGGCTGGGAAAGAGGGGGCTCTGCAGAGCTGAGATGTCTGTCCTCCAGGCGGGGCCCATGGGGAAAACATATTTCCCATGGGTAGATGGCATCTGTGATACTCCTCATGTAAAGTTAGCAATGCTCCCTCCCTCCTACCTGAGCAGGACTTCTGGAGCTAGGATCTGGACTCAGCACTTGAGCCCTGAGGCAAAGCTCTGCTGCAGGTTTGGGGTACACTTATCTGCCAGAAGAACTTTGTCAGACACTTTTGAGGCTCTCTGTTTAAGAGGGATGAGTGGCGTAGAACAAAGAGAAAATAATTTGTTTCCTTCTTCTCCTCTGTCTCCAGATAAAACCTCTGTACCAGCAGCTGCATGCCTATGTGAGGCACCAGCTGGAGCAGGTCTACGGCCCAGAGCTCATCAGCTCCACGGGATGCCTGCCTGCTCACTTGCTGGGTATGTCAATGCGGCCATGTCAAGCAAGCCTGACTTTGTATACAGGGCAGACGCCTTCAAGGCACAAGGAAAGAGAGTAATCTGCCTGGTTAATCAGGATATTAACAAACAGGTTACAGATAAGAGAAAGGGAGAGGAGAAACCGAGTAAAGTCCCTGGCAGAGATGACACAGGTGTGTAGCAGCAGTGGCAGATAGGGAAGGCAGGTGTCCTCATCCTTGCTGGAGCTGGTAACTCTCAGCTCAAAACTCCAGCACTGGGCTGGGACATTTCCCTCCCCTCTGCAGTGCTTGTCTTCCTTAGAATGAGAGTTTCAGAGAGAACCATTTTCACTTTTAAATTGTATTTTAAGGACCCACATTTCCACAGCTTTGCTTCCAAAGCATGAAGCATCAAGTTGCTGTAACTGTAATGTAGCTGAACACAGCATCAACAATCGCATGGACTAACAACATAAATTTCAGTTGTGAACAGACCTTTAGGAAGGTGACTTGTCCTGAAACTGTATTTTAAAAGAATAGCTGATCTTGTGGAATAAAAGGATCTTTGTCTGACTTTGACCTATGCAAGACTTCCTAGAATATCTGCCCTCTACAGCTGGATCAGACCTGTTCAGATGTATAGGACATCTGGTTATGACACTGCCCAGTTCCTAGAACTGTCTGGCACTTTTGAACAATATATAATCAATCATTTAGATTACTTCTATGTTTCTTTCTTTTTTTTGAAGGTGATATGTGGGGTAGATTTTGGACAAATCTGTATGCCTTGACAGTTCCCTATCCAGCCAAACCCAACATTGATGTAACTTCTACAATGATTCAGAAGGTAAGATGTGCTTTTATGCAATATGAATTATGCAAGAAATCTAGATGGAATAATAATTATACATAGCTGCCCTAAGGCAAAACATTGCTTTCAGCATTCTTTTTTGTTTGCTCTTCACCTTAATGTGTTCATGCACTGCACCTTTTCCCTTAGTTGTTCTCCTCTCTTTCATCTCCATTATCTTTGACTGGCTTAATCTTGGCTCCACATCTATTTTCCTCAGAGACCTCCATCCATTAAGAGATGCATTTTGTACATATAAATATTTCAGAACTCATGGAGTTGGCTGGTATTAATTATGACCTTTGCCAGCCATTACCATAACCAAATAGTTTGTGTATTGCAGTTTGGGTTGTTATTTTTGCATTCCCCCCCCCCCCCCCC
>NDXB01004221.1:72889-101744 GCA_002631895.1 Agapornis roseicollis | reverse complement strand
AGGTAGGGGGAAGGTAGTGAAAAGGGAAGATAAAAGAGGGAAAAGGAGGGGGAAAGAAAAAGGAAGGAAAAGTGGAAAAAAGAGGAAATAAGAGGAAAAGAGGAACAAAGAGATAAAAGGGAAAAAAGGGGGAAGAGAAAAAAGGGGGAAAAACAGAAAAAAGGGAAAACTGGGGGAAATGAGAATAAGTAAGGGGAAAAGAGGGGGGAAAGGCATGGAAAAGAGGAGAAAGAAGGGGAAAGAGGCAGGAAGAGAGAAAAAGGGTAAAGAGTAGGGGGAATTTGGGGGATAAGAGGGGGAAAATCAGGGGGAAAGGAGAAAAGAGGGGAGAAAGGGAAGGGAAAGGGGAGGGAAGGAAAAGAAACACCCAGGAAAGGGGGGAGAGCAGGGAAGGGAGGAGAAAGGGAGAACGGGCAAAAAGGAAAAAAAATCCCTATCTAATGGGAATTTCAGGAATATCTCTTTTCCATCACGCACTCAAAATGATGCTTTCACTTAATTTGATGGTGGAAACACTTCTTTAACCCACAGTCTGGGTAATATTTACAACATGAAGCCTTTGATGCTGCCCATCCATTTAGGCCAGGGACAGAGCTACAGTTTAGGATAGGATCATGATCCTTTCAAATTCCCATTCTCTGTATTTCGCCCTGGCACAGGGATTATAATACTGAATACTTTTTGAAGAACTCTCCATTATGAGTTGGACACTGTATTCAAGTTCTTGACTGTGGCTCTTTTGGACACTACAAGGAAGATGATAAGGAGGAGGATGAGACGATCTTCCTGCCAGGGCCAGATCTGGACCTATACAAAGACTCACTCTTGCCAGAGAACCACTGAATACATTCCTCACAGAGCAGAGTCCCATCCAACTCACACAGGCAGAAGGCACCACTCCCATGAACTAAGCCTTTAACATCTGAATAATTAGCTAGTGGGTGTTAAGGCTAAAAGGCTGCCTTAATTGAGTTGAGGAGGGATGGGCTAAATCCTGAAGAAATTTCAGATTTGGCAGAGAGCAAAGCTTTGTGAAATTCCAGGACATGTTCACTGCTACTCAAAGCAGAGCGAAGTTAGATGCTGTACAAATACCTCACTGCCTCCAAAACACAACTAGGAAGACTGCCCATGCTACCTCTTTAAAGAAACCACAAGCAGTAAAATCATTAGAGAGTAAAAATAATGTACTCTGACATGACAAAAATACATTTGATTCCTCACTGCTTTCTTGTGCCAAGATAGGACAACATTGTGCCCAGTGTGACCTCCACGTGCTGAATGCTCACTCTGCCGCGCACCAGGAAGAACGCAGCTCAAAGGCGACAGCCAAAGGAGATCTGCACACACCCCGTTTGCCACTGATACTATGAGATAAACAGCATTTCATGGGAGCAGATATTGAAAAAATGGGAGGGTAGCCTTAGGCCTTGGAATATGCAAAAAAATCCCCCTTTCATGTTGTCAACTAAATACGGGCTGGTCTGTTAACTTTGAGGAAGGTCTTGCTGCAAAGTAAAAATAGGTAACATCCCATCCCACCTCATCTCATCCCATCCCAGCTGCATCCCCCTCAAGTCCCTCTGCCCTGGATGAGTGGTGGGAGGAGGTGTCAACCACCATCTGGTGCAGCTATCAAAACCCAGCAGAGTAGTTTCCAGAGCCAAATGTCAAAAAAGCCTTGATGGAAACCCACGGGGGTTTCATAAGCCACTTCTCCCAGCATTGACTCTCAGCACTTCTGGACATCCCCAAATGTCTTCCAAAGAGCAAAACTTGCTGCTCCTCAGCCACAGTAACTGATAAAAAGTCTGTTTAATAAGGAAAGGTCAACCATTCAGACAAAAAAAAAAAATAGACAAAAAGCATTTGCTAATGGAAACAGCCATAGTTTCCTGAGTGGAAACAAGGTTGGTTTCAACTGACTACGGCAGGTTCCCTCTCCTGACATAAACCAAACTCTTCAGGGCATTATTCTATACTCCAACAGAAAACAATTCTTCCCAAGAGGTTCAGCAGCGCCTTGGCAATGGAAAAATTAAGCAGAACTGCACCCATCTTCTGTGCCAAATGTTCCCTCTCAGCACGTAGGAAAAGATGCAGTGCATTTAGTGAAGCTCCTCCACTAAACACTAAAACTCCCATGGCATTCCCCTGGCCATGGGAAACATCCCAGACCACATTTTAAGCTATCAAGAAGGCTCAGCATTGCAGGTACACGGGCCATACATCTGAGGTTGTGGGGATTAAAATAACCTGTGCTAGGAAAGAGCAGCAAGAGGATTTCATGAGATAGGAGTATGGAGGGGAAGAGATTTATGGTTTGTTTAGGTTTTATCATTTTCATAAAGTGCACTTGGTTTCTTTCTCAATTGAATTCACATTAAATACGTACACTCTGCCAGTCCCAAAATCATGGTTGATGAGGGGCTGAGTGCAGGAATCTTGCATTTAGCCCAACTTCAGCATCTGCCTGGCTGTGCCTAGCAGTGAAGACCTGGAAAAAACCTGCCCGCAGAGTGGGGCTTGCTGCAGATCCAGAGCAAAGCAACACAAAACCCAGCACATTTCAAACTAACCAACTTTGGAGCCTGGCTTTGGGAGGCTCGGAAAGCAGCTGGCTCCCCTGAGAGGCTGCTCCAGGTCTGCCCTGGTAGATCCTGCAGGTCGGGGGTTTTAATGACAGGCAATCACCAGACAAGGACAAAGTACTTCTGTTTCAAGGGCTCACTCTGCTGTTCCATACAGCATAACCATCTTCAGCAGGTATCATGGAGCAATGCTTAAATGAAGAGAACCAGCAAAGTCATTTCTAACCATTTAAATTCACATCCTCATCTCCCTGGCTGTAGCTCCAAAAACAAGTTCACTGCCACACTTTGCATTTTCATAGACTTAGTGACCACACTGAAGTATTTTAAGAGTGTTCAACTTCCCAGAGCACCTATCCAGTGGGTGTTACTCAGAAAGAGTATCAAAAAAGAATTTTATGAAGAGATTAGCGCGCCAACAGCTGCCAAGAAATACAGGGAAGAACCTGAATGTACTTTCCTAAGCAACAACCTGCATTTTAGAAGCAGAACGTAGTGTTCAGGTTAATGGCAGATAACCCAGCAATCTTTAACCCATGCCCTTTCTTCTCCAACAGTAAAAGAAAACAAAGCAAATAAGAANCCGATCTAGCTCGCCAACAGCTGCCAAGAAATACAGGGAAGAACCTGAATGTACTTTCCTAAGCAACAACCTGCATTTTAGAAGCAGAACGTAGTGTTCAGGTTAATGGCAGATAACCCAGCAATCTTTAACCCATGCCCTTTCTTCTCCAACAGTAAAAGAAAACAAAGCAAATAAGAAATTACTGCTGGGGGTGTAATTTACTGGTGGGGGTTTTTTTGGTGTGAGGGGCTTCATTCCTTCTCAGGAAATTCCCAGAGCAAAGAAGACAACTCCTCCTTCCCGCTGTTCCATAGAGAAATCTCAAACTCTAGAGTGCTGATAACACCTCTGGGAGGATGCATCTTCCTAACAACCCAACCTTTGCAGACTCCGGAAGGGAACAGGAAGATAAATCCTTCTCCTAAGCAATACAGAGGTTGCTTTGCCCATGCTGGGGCTACAGGGAGGACTCGGCTTCACAGAACATGGAATAGGTGCTAAAACACAACCTCAAAGGGCACACCTCAAAGTAAGTTAATGGGGCTGTTTTAAAGTGCTCTGCAGACTTAAAGATGACCAGGATAGAGTGAAACTCCACACAAACCATCTTCTGGCTCATGCCCATTCACAACAAAACAAGTGGACAACTTAAAATAGGGATGGAAAGTCCTAAAAGGGGATATGAAAAAAGAAATAAAAATTGATCATGATGGGAAGCAGCCTTTCTCACATACAAACACATTGGCCTGGAAGCAGAAATCCCATACTCCAGTTCAAATAAATCTTTGCTATTCAGATAGAACATAGACTTTCAGAGCAAAAAACAGTGCGACAATTTAGGCTCCTTGCCCAACATCAAGTATTGTCAGGGGTAAAGCAAATTTCTGACCCAACATTACTGCAATCTAATCTCTAGATAACATCTGACTCCCCATATGATTGCACAGAGCAATATCCTGCTTTTAAATGCCAGTCTGCTACGAACAAGAACTGCCAACATACTCTCAAGCATCATATAAATGCTTGAAGAATGAAAATGAATCACAGCAGGAAGGAAAAACTTATCAGTTTAATGTAGTATTAATTACTGTTTCTTGTGACCAAGAAGCAGAACTGCTCTTGTTTTACAGGAATGCCACATAAGCTCTATCAGATACTGCCCTGAGGAGGAACAGGCTGGGGTTACATGCCCAATTGAGTAATTTCCAAGTACCACCTGCATCTCCTGAGCCGGAGACACAAAGATGCTCATCTTCCCAATCTCCAAAAGGCTGCACAAGAAACTATCAATACTCTCTGACTTCAGAAAGAAACTGAAAATGTTCTTACTTAGTCACCCTTATGAGAAGCCAAGACTCCAGCCGAAATTCTAGCCTTACAATCATAGAATCACGTAATGGTTTGGGTTGGAAGGGACCTTAAAGCTCATTGAGTTCCAACCCCCTGCCACAGGCAGGGACACCTTCCACTAGACCAGGTTGCTCCAAGCCCCTGTGTCCAACCTGGCCTTAAACACTGCTAGGGATGGGGCAGCCACAGCTTCTCTGGGAAACCTGGGACAGGGCCTCACCACCCTCACAGCCAAGAACTTCTGCCTAAGATGTCCCCTCTGTCAGGTTAAAGCCATTCCCCTTGTCCTGTCCCTGCAGGCCCTTGTTCAAAAGCCCCTCTCCAGCTTTCTTGTCAGCCCCTTTAGGCACTGGAAGCTGCTCTAAGGTCTCTGTGGAACCTTTTCTTCTCCAGGCTGAACAAGCCCAGCTCTCTCAGCCTGTCTCCACAGCAGAGGTGCCCCAGGCCTCTGATCACATTTGCAGCCTTGAAACATGTCCCCTTCTACCACCAAAAGCAGAGAAGTCCTTACCACTATTTGCAACA
Source organism: Agapornis roseicollis (assembly GCA_002631895.1). Lineage (NCBI taxonomy): Eukaryota > Metazoa > Chordata > Aves > Psittaciformes > Psittacidae > Agapornis > Agapornis roseicollis. Next base: position 96,713 of record NDXB01004221.1, on the reverse strand, counting down.
TGCTTTGGAGCTCCATAGTGAAGCGCAAGCTTAAGATGTGAATATCTTGTGTTATTAATCCATTGTTGATATTAAGATCTGCCACTATTGACACTGTTTTACCACTCTACGCAGAAATGCGTGTAAGCAGAGCAAATATTACATCAGCAAACACAGCACATGCTAGGAGAGGCTCCTCCTCTCCCAAGTTCTCCAGTGCTGCCATTCCAGCAGCACTGGCTGGAGGTTACTCAGGGTGAACGCCCGGTGCCCTAGCCAAGATTTACTTCAGTTTTGTGCAGTGCAAACTGCAAGCGGATGAGACAGGTGATCCCAAAGATGGAAACCTACAGCCTCCCATGAATTCTTAATAAAGACACTTCCTCAGATACACGCTTTGTAAAAACTAAACAACAGCAGCACCAAAAAGAGAGACTGCTCAACGTACCAACTGCTTTTGTTTTCAAGCTATCCAAGTTACTGAACTTTCAAGGACAGATACAGGAAATGTGTTTTATAAGGTTGCCAGCGTGGAGCACTCCTGGTACCCGGCAGGATGCTCTGCTAGTCCAGGCTACCTGGGCTAACATTGTCATTTACTTCACATGGAAGTGCTGCATCTGAGCTGTGCTTATGGTACAGTAGATCAGCATAGAAGGGACACTGGCCATTTGAAATATAATTAAAAACTTGGATCTAATGTAGCTTCAGTGATGCATGCCAACTGACCCCGCTACATGAACAGGTTTTCCAAATATTATTCTCTTCACACAAGTACAGAAATGTCTCACATTTTTGTGACTGTTTATTCCCTTCTTCATTTATCCAGTGAACCACATTTCCATCTGGATAGATTCGCCAACCACTGCATTTCAGGTACACAAGGATTTTACACGTTCTTTGGATTTCATTCATTTTCCTTAGAGACCTGCCCCTAGAGTCAGCTCCAAACGCAGACCCCAAAACCTTGTATACATCTAAACACCACCTTCTGGTTTTGAAGGAAAAGTTTACACCATTTTGCACCTGTTCTCTAGGGAGGGAAAGTACCCAGCAAATGTGCTGGGGCAGCCTTTTAGCAATGCATTTATCTAACATACAATTTCTCCTTTTTTTTTTTTTTGCTTTACTGCAGCAAGGCTGATCTGCTGCTTCGTTATATAATTCCTACTTACGTTCTCCTTTAGGCTTTCCCCTTGAAGCAGGCTGCAGAGAGCTGCAACAAAGGCAGAGCTGCCTTAAGAAGCTTGCAGAAGTTCAGGAAGACCCACTGGGAAATATTCCCCAAAACTATGTTGATTTGCAGAGAAAAATGAGACAGAGCTTTGTTTCATACCGCCTTTCCTTTGCATCACCTCCAAGCTGTATGGAAACATCACGAGCCATTTTGTTTCACGTGCATGTGAACGACTGACGTGACAAAACTGCCGCAGGCTGAAGCGCAGAGAGCCCTCTTGCCAAGCTAAAGCTAAAGCTAAGCTTGGCTAAAGCTAGATCAACAGTGTTTTGCACCTGCTTTGCCCAGTGCCCCGCAGCAAGACCAGATCCACATCCTCTGCAAGCACAAGTGCTGCAGGCACAGATGCAACTTGCCTCCCCGGCGGCTCACCCTTAGGTTTGCAGAAAACTCCCAAAAAGCAGTAGTACAAACTAGCCGAATGAGGGTTAAGGCATTAAAAAATAGACTTGGGGGGAAAAAAATAGAAAGATTTGTAATTAAACCAAAGAAATGGGACGGGGCAGCATCCCAAACCGTACCTTATTTCAGGGAACTGCTGGAAAATCATGCATCCCCTGCCCTAAATACAGTGTGTGCATTAAAAAAAAATCAGACTGGTGATCAGATCTATTTAAATGGGGAAAAAGAGCAAGCTCACAGCATGGAAATGGATGTAAACGTGCCTCAATCAAGGAAAAATGAATGCCTGTTGTAAACAGGAGGAGCACAAGTGCACAGAGACAAATGCATGGAGGAAAGGGGGAAACCAGGAGGGGATCAGGGGAGTCCAGCTCCCTCATGGAGGGAATGTGAGGCCAAACTAATTAAAATGCACAGCCCTTGGAGAGTTTCAGAAGGAAAGCAATGCAGAAATAAGTCCAAACCAACGCTCTTAAATCACAGATATTAATAGTGGAAGAGAACCACAAGTATCTGGTCTGTTAAAATGGAGGGCAAGAGAAGCTCAAGCCATTTCACACAACACTGAGGACAGGCAACCACATTAAAATCCTTTACAGATGATACTCAGCACTCTTTAAAGCTGTTTCTACGATAGGAAAGTGCCTGAGAAAACGCAGCAAAACGGCTGGGCTGCTTCATATAATGTGCTTGAAAAATAGGACATCCTTTGAAAGATCCCACTGAGGTGACAAAGGGCTGTGAGCCATAAGTAACCCAGTGCCACTTCTGTTGCATTCTCCCCCAAAATTTGTCACTGAAAAAATGCTCCAGAGAAATAACGTCTTGCTTTGGCCACTGGGTCAGGAATGAATTCAACAGTTCCCAAAACTACAAGAAAACACAAGCAGAAGACCCAGTCTTTTAAAGAAAACATCACCTGGGAAATAAAGGAGGGTGTGGGGAACCTACCTGCCTATAAATCCCTGGAATTTGGTATAAGATCAAGTATCTATCAGCACAAATTGTTAGAACTGAAGGCCAGTTTACGTAACAAAACTTGTGCACATAACAAACACATCCTCTGTGCAACTGTAAACTCAGCATTGCAAAAACATTTCTGCAGCAACACGCTGAAGCTGCCAGCAATGTTTTGTTTGAAAAGGGAAGATAAAACCCAGTGTAAGAACAACAAAAAAAAGTAACTGGCATTTATTAAACCATTAAGAAAGAGGGAAAAATTTGCCAGTTCACAATGATCTGTGAATGTGCACGGGGCTAAATTTCAGGACCACAAAACAGATGTGTGCGCAATTCCTGCAGCTGCACAAACAATACAGGCAAAGAAGAGAGTTCCAGCACTTCAGCGTGAAGTTCAGAGTGGTGCAAGGATCCAGCTTATTTTATACCCATGCCATCACACTGTGATATAAGTAACAGCTTGATTTTCCCCTCCCTAATTAAAGCCTGTGAAAACAAAGCAATGAAAAGCCTCAGCTGCAGTATGGCTACTGCAGTGCTGGGAAGACCGAGGCTGGGCATGCTGTTTTTAGGAGATGGCAACTATGTGACACCTGGGTAATCACAGATGAATCACAGTAATTGTACTAAGATCAAAAATACTTGACCTTGAGGGCTTTTAAGAAAAGAAGCGATTCCTCTCCTAGAGCTACAGGATGGTGTTGAAGATGCAGAGAAGGACACAACAGCTGCCTCAGCAAAGGGAGATGCCCGCCTAGGTAGTGAACCTGGAAGGTGACACCCATCCTCTGATAGAGAGTGTGGCAATATGTGCACACAAAAAAGATCTCTTATGGGTATCTGATGTGTTTTATGAAGTCATATACCTCTTACAAACAGGAGGGAACTAGTCTTGAGAAATGCTGCACCACCAAAACCAAATATCATGGAATGAACCAATAATTTAATTGACAAGTCCGACCCACATTATGCTCGTGTCAAGGCAGTCAGTCTTTTCCTTCCCTAAATTACTCTTAGAAATAATAAAGAATGAGGTTGTTATTAACACGTTTAAGTTTTATTCTTCTCTTTAAAACCACAGCTTTCAAATGAGAACATGTCAGGGGTGGACACCTCCCCACAATGCAAAGTTCACTGCAACCACGTGCAACACTCATGAGCAAGAAAAATGGCTCTCACCAGGTCTTCTGTCAAGGAGGATGCTGTTCTTACACAGTACAGCAGACATTTAGTTAGCTGTCATGAAATATTTATTAGTCTGCTGATGAGTTAATTAATAATTTTAATAAGATTTCAGTACTTACTGGAATTATTTACTCCATGTACAGTCCTGGTGTTGACAATAGATGGGTAAGTGGTATATGAGTGATTTTATTCTTTTTAATTACTTACCCACTTGTCTGCAAATGCTCTAATCATTGCTAACAGCTGCAAAATATATCTGTCCTTCATATTTAACATGTAAAAGAGTTGCTAGATTGCTTCTACCCTGTCATTCACCCATTATTACTCCATCAGTTCCAAAGACCACTGCAGCATCCCAAGCCCAGTCACAGTGTACAGTAAATGACTGATGAAATACTTCACTATCAACACTCACATTAATAATGGCAGGGCGGAAAAGGTCTTCAGTTTAACTGCAGACCCTTGCAGGAAACAACAAGCAAACAACATCTAATTGTAATGAAGTATTTTCATCTGCTGGAGAAATGAGGATGAGATAGTATTACCATTGTGTTATGCAGCAATGCCATTCTTCATGGGATATTCATAAATAATACACTTACACAAAGTGGAAAAGCTTCCTCCCATTTTTACATCAGTCAGGAGACTGCTGTGCAGCTGTATTTTCCCTCTAAAGATAGATGGAGTCCAGAGAAATATAGAGCAATGGGAGCTCATTTGTGACATTATACTATTATATTTAAGGAAAAACCACTGCAGCTGTATCTGTATATCATCACTCTGACATGTGCTTGGGTCTCTAATTACTTACTTTCATGAATTAAACACACAGGAGAGAGGGATTAAAGACAAGACTGCAGAATATCAGGAGACAACAAATGTAAGAAATTTGGAGGAGTCTCCCATTTGAGCAAGCTGAGAGTCAGCAACATTCAGCAGCTTCACTTCCCTCTCTGCTGCAGGGATCAAAGTAGGGAGAAATATTAATGCTCTGAAGTTACAAAGACACATGAGAACCCTAATGAGCATTTTACACTGCAGATGTGTGAGCAGAGCTTCACTCAGTGCTGTGCAAGGCACAAGCTGCAACGCAACCAACTTTAAAAGGCCTCCAATTTCTAAATAGCTTAAAAGTGGCTGCCAGATGAGAAAGGTGCCATAAAGCCGCATGCTTCCGTCCGGTACAGTAGAGATGAAGGGATTTCTACCAGAAATTAATATCATTAAATTCAACTGCTGACCATACACGTGACCCCTAGCAATACCTTTATTTGTTTCTGAAGTGCTTGCTAAGGAGTTTCTCCTTGCCTTAAAGGCAAATCATGCCTAACAGATTTGGTGGCCTTCTACAGCAGAATGAGAGTGTTAGTGGATAAGGCAAGAGCAACTGACATCATCTACCTGGACTTTTGCAAGGCATTTAATACTGTACTGCATAATATCCTTGTCTCTAAACTGGACAGGCACAGATTCAACAGATGGACCGTTCAATTAAAGGAGCCTTGGGTGGCATGGTTTAGTGTGAGATGTCCCTGCTTATGGCAGGGGGGTTGGAACTAGATGATCTTAAGGTCCTTTCCAACCCTAATTATTCTGTGATTCTATTCTATGGCTGCAATCAAAGAGTTGTGGTAAATGGCTCAATGTCCAAGTGGAGATCAGTGAAGAGTGGCATTTCTCAGGGGAGTTGGAACTAGATACATTTAAAGTCTCTTCCAAACTATTCTGTGTTATTCTGTGACAACAGTCATTCATGGACCTGGACTGGACTTCTTATAAATTTTACTGAACTTCCATTTTTGTTGTCCACCAACTGCCAAGAGCAGGAAAACTGAAGTTGAGCCTTGGGACATCTCTGGTCCAACCTTCTCTGGGTTAGCTCTGGGGCATGTCCTCATGTTTAAGAAGTTTATCTTGGATCCACCTGAATTGCCCTTGTTCCACCTCCACTGAGCAGAATTCCCACAGTTTACAACTCTCATACATGAAGCTGTCAGTAACATCACTGGGTTCTGTTTTCACATTTGTCAAGATCTGGGATGACCTTCGCTTGTACAAGAACATCCATTTCCTTTGCTGTTCTTTCATTTGTGCAATTATGGGGTTTGAATTGCCCATTCAGATTTTTACTGCTTTTATTCAGGAATGTTTGTTGAGTATTTTTCATTAAACTTTCCACTTCACGTATGCAGTTTCACTTACTTTCAACTCTCTGCACTATTTACTATTCTGGTTGCTATAAATTTAAGGCTGCTTACATCAGAATTTTATTCCAATATCTTAATAAAAGATTTTTCCCTTCATTTGCTACACATTCAGAGATATGCAGAAACCGCTCAGCTGTATAAATCCAGTGCTAAAAGACATACCATCCGTCTGATATTCCGTTACTTTGTTATTAAAATTGGCTAATTAGTTTGCCTTTCCCTCTTCACACTTGGGCTTAAGACAGTAGAGAATTTCCCTACAGATAAAATTGGTCCCTTCTTAACAACCCATTCACGCTTCTGAAAGGAATATGCTTTCTCCCAGGTGACATTTTGATATGAACTGTAACAAGCAACGGGGCAATTTTCCTTTGATTTTGAATTTCATTTTAACTTCACCAAATATATTTTAATATACATTCTGCAGTTCATCTGTAGCCGGGATTGGTGACAGCTCCATTAAACAAATGTATGCCTTTCATTGCATAAAGAAACTCTGGGATAACAAGGTGGAGGAAGCAGGGGTGGGGAGGGAAAGAACATTAAAGCTGAGGCTTTATTAACCTCATGAGGCTTCTCTGAAATCTGCAAGGGGAGTCTAAGGTCTTTATGAAAATAAAAGGAAAAAAGCATCTATGAGGAGTTTGCTATATACTCCTGCATATTTAGGGCTATATATTCCTACTGCCTCATCCTCTTTGCAGCAGCTACCTCTTTCCTAACTTGCAACTCCAGGAGGTAAGTAAATTCAAGGAGGAAAGGAAATGTTATAAATATATGAAACATATGGCGGAAAAATCTAATTTTATGGGAAAACATCACTTACCTTTTCACCCACAGAGACACTTTTGTTCACAGGCATTAGCTACCTTGCTGCCACATACCCAGGCAGAGCCTCTCTGCACCCTCTCCTTCCCACTCCGGATGGATACAGGGTGATGCAGACGATTTCTCTGCAGATGCTGAATTTCACCTGGAGTTGATAATTCTTACCAGTAACATACTCGGAAGTTTTAAGCATCATTTGAGGTGCATGTCAGGGAAGATGAGGAAGATGCCACAGCAGAATGCTAATCAAGGATGAGCAAAATTAAGATTTGCATTCCAAACCATGAGGATTTCATGGCTGTTGTGCTTCTAAAACTTGCTTGTAATGAAAATTATTTACCAGTATTTCTACTATTGCAAATGACGCTGCTGTCTCTAGCTCACAAGACTGATTTAATAGTAAACAATTTAAACCAGTATTTGGGCAGAACTGCCAGGAAATACTTTAAATTCTGTCCTTTCCTGATGGCAGCAGTCATGTGTGTATGTGTTTTAACGCATATACCTTAATTTTCAAACCACAGGAACGGGGTAGCGATAGCTTTCTTTGTGAGAAGCAGAGCCATGTACTTAGCAAAACCTCCCTGGCACCACTGAAAGGTATTCACAACAACTTAGCACAGGAGTAGAAAACCACCAGAAAAATTCTTCTCACTTCTTGTCAGCCAAGCGCTAGCTTTGGGGTTTCGTGTTTATCTCTTGCAAGTTTAACAGAAACAGATCTTGCCACTCTCCTGAGTTACTGACAAGTGGTTACACAACTCCCACCAGCTCTAAAAAATGGTTTTAGTGATAACTGGAAGATAAAAAAGCCTTCCCTAACCAAAAGCGCAAATAGTTCTTACTGAGGGTTTAAGCCATCTAAAATCTTCCTCTTTCAAAGACAAGATTAAAAGTAGGGAAACAAATAAAAAAGCAGTTCTGAGCAGGTTTATTTGTTGTTTTTAGAAAACCAAAGGACCTCCTTTCCAGGTATCGTGCTGTGCTATGGTTTTCCCAGAAGCTGCTGTGAAGAGCAGGTCTGCCCAAGGTTTGAAACTGAAGGAGGGTAGGTTTAGACTGGACACAAAAAAGACACTTTTTATGATGAGACTGGAGAGACACTGGAACAGGTCACCCAGAGAAGCTGTGAATGCTCCACATATTCCTGGAAGTGATCAAGGTCAGGTTGGACAGGGCTCTGTGCAACCTGGTCTAGTGGAAGGTGTCCCTGCCCATGGCAGTGGGGTTGGAACTGGATGAGCTTTAAAGGTTCCTCCTGACCTGAAGTACTCTGTGACTCTCTGACTCCAATCCTGCTAACCTCTAGATCACCTTCTATGAACAAAAAAAGGGCAGAATTTCTCATACTTGTTTGGCTTACAGAGGCAGCCACCAAAGCCATGGCTTGCAGGGAGAATCAACAATTGCCAGTGTTTCACCTCCAGAGAGCTGACAGCCAATGGCAAGCCTGACACCAAAGAGGTGCCCTTGAGAAGGTCAGAGCAGTAGCTAATGCAAACTGACAAAGAGGCACCAAAATAGCTAAAACAATAGAAGAAAGTAAATAGGCACCAATTTATCCACTTACATCCACAGGAAGGGCTTCTACAGCAAATATTACCTTAGGCAAAGAACACCAACTCATTAAGTCCCCAAAACTGACAGACTCACTTGAGTGTGGTTTTCAATTAAACAATACATCATCTTTGTGGCCCAGGAAGTAGAAATTCCTCGAGGACAGCAACGAACCCAGCAGACTAAAAAGCCATTAACACATCAGGGATTGTTTATTGTCCTGTTGGATGGCGATTACAATCCTGTTCAGACAAGATACAAACACATTTCTACCACATCTCCTCAGCAGAGCAAGAGCTACCTACATGGTGGGGCCAGAGAAAACAATGAATTAAACTTCCACTGTTCAACAAACCGCCACAGACATGAGTTAATGGGTATAACCTGCATTAATGTTGTAAACTAAAGGCGATGTTAAAGTGATCACTGCAGAAGCGGCTGTGGCAGATTAAGATGTCCCCATTCCCAGGCTGTCTGCAGAGAACCCCACACTCACAGCCAAAGAGTTCACGTGAGCATTTCTCACTTGCTTCAGCACAAGAAGCTGGAGAGGGCTCAGCCCAGCCTGGAGGACTCAACAGCGCTGCAAATAAGAAGCAATCACAAGAACTGAGCCGCTGGATGAACTCACAGAAGCCACCATCTTTGCCATGTAGGTTGTGACCAGTGGTGGGGGGCCAATGACACTGGGTTACATCAGCACAGGCATCACCAGCAGAAATAAAGATGTCATTATCCTACTGTACTCAGTGCTTGTCAGGTCACACCTGGAATACTTTTTTCAACTTTGACCCCTGTGGTACAAAAAAAAATGTGGATGGGCTGGAGAGGGTCCAGAGAAGGCCACAAAGGTGATCCAAGCACTGGGCAGCCCTGCGAGGAAAGGCTGAGAGAGCTGGGCTTGTATGGCCTGGAGACAAGAAGGTTCAGGGGAGACCTTAACCCCATGTTCCAGTATTTAAAGGGTGGATAGAAAGAAAACAGAGACTCGCTTTTCAGAAGGAGTCACATGGGAAAGACATGGGGTGATGGGCACAAGTTGCTCCAGGAGAGATTCTGGATGGATATAAAAGGAAAATAATTTCACCACGAGAACAATCAGCCACTGGAATAATCTCCCCAGGGAAGTGGTGACTCCCCAGTGTTGGATACTGTTAAGATTTGGCTTGACAGGGTGCTGGACAATCTAGTCTAGGTCATGCTTTGTCTAGAAAGGCTGGACAAGATGATTCTTGAGGTTCGTTCCAACCTGGGATTCTAGGATTCTATGATCTCAGACCCTGTCAGCTTTTCTGCAGCTGGTGTGTGGTCACAGTCAAATAATTGGGCTGGATTTGCATAGAAATGTGAAAGCCTAAAGAAAAGGTGCATTTTCCTAAAATTTCTAGGAGGAGTGAGGCAAAAGGATGGTTTGCTCCAAAAGATAAGCAAAACCACAATCTGGGTATTAAATCAAAGTAGCCAAAATAGATCAAATCAAAGCAACGTTTAATGGAAGATGAGCAAATCTTTACTTAGACATTTGAATTTTCTGAAGGAGATAAGCACCAGAAGTTCTATGCAATGGAAGAGGCACATGTCTCAGATCCTTTTGGTATAAACAAAGCTCACAATCCAACTGTCCAACTATAGGACTTACGCGTGGAAACAAGAGCATTTAATGGTATTTTTGGAAAAAAAGGAACAGAAAGAGTTCTCAGATGTGAAACTACAACCAGCTCCTGTATCGCAACAGTTCTTCCTTAGTTTTGCACAGAAAAGCCAGAGTCACCAGCAGACATCTGAAATCCCATTGACTGTTTTCTTCTCAAAATATGCTTGAAACCTTGTCTTTAGCACTGCACAGGTGCCACAACATGTAAACATCTAACAGAAATAGGTATTTCAACATCACACAAACAAGGACTGCAGCCGAATCAAACCACCAAATGAAAACAAAACAGGGGAGACTTGAACACCTTCAACAGGGTGAATGCTTGTAATAGAAACTTGTTTTGCTCCTGATGGCTGGCTCTAACATCTTCCTGATGAATATGGAAAGAACCAGAGGCCTTCATATGCTCATTCTAGCTTTTTGTCTAAAAAAAACCCATCCAACCAAAACCAAACCCCCAAAAGCCATAAAGACTCAATTCTACAGTGTTTGTATTTGGCAACCTAAAAAGAGAGTATCTCCTGCTCTTGTGGCTGCAGGCTGGCCAGCAGAATTACAAGATGCCTGACTTGAAGATGTGATGTTGCTGGTGGGTGTCCTCTGCAAAACAGCTGAAGCTTCAGAAATCTCCCTGCACGTGGTCCCTGGCAGCTGTCCTGTCCACTCTCAACCAGGCAACCTAGAGAGCCTTTTCCAGTGGGCATGGTGGGGGTTCCTCGTTTCTTTGTGCTCTTTGCTTTTTAAAAGCAAGGCTTCAGGAGTGCCCCAACAATTTTAATTCATACATGGCACAACAAGTCTGGGATTTCTTCTTCCTAAGTCCCCAACAGTGCTGTACACATCTTTGTCTTGATCAGCAGGACTCCATTTCAAACACATGGCTGAAACAACATCCCTCTCTAAAACTAACAAAAGAGGTGGAATGATTTACAAATACAGTGACTGCCAAGCCCATCAACTGTGCCCTTCCTAAGCCGCCAACAGCCCCCAGGAAAAGAGAACGGCAAGGCAGAGGTTACTACTTCAAGGAAACTCACCTATGGTAAATAAATCTCACGAGATACCATTTATAAAGTGTTGCAACACTTGAAAACACTGTTAACAGCAGGAAATGTATTTAAAGTGGAAGGAATATGATCATTAAGGCATAAAAAGGGAGTTTCAGTTCAGCAAAGACCTAGGGCTAGGGTGGGGGAGAGAGCGTCTCAGCAGTTGCATTTACATATTTTCATCTCAAAGCCCCATCACAGGATAAAGGGGATGGGAACTCAATCACAGCAACTGAATTACATGCCAAGCCAAGAAGTCCATTTGCTAGAAGAAAGAATGAAATTCGATAAGGCAAGTGGGGAAAAATAAGGAAATGCTGCTAGGTGCCAGGTGGGATGAAGGCAGGGCTCCCCCCAGCTTCCCGTACACAACTGCAGGGGCTAACCCATCGGTCCCCTAAATTAGGGGAAATCCAGACCAGCCAAGGAGGCACCTCACCCTTGAAATTAATCTAGAACTCACTCTTCCTCCTCACAACGATATCTGATTTCATAGTTAAGAATTTAACCCTTTGCTTGCATCTGTCAAGCTGCCTGACATTAAGAGATGTCTCATGTAAAGCCTGGCCAGCGCTGGGTGCAGGATTTGTACTGATTGTTTTGGAGAGGACACAGGGGAAGAACTAAATAAAGAAGAAATGCTGTGTCTAGCCCAGCCTGTTGCATGCTCCAGCCCAAGACCCTGGGTCTGCGAACTCCCAGCCTGGGCAGGTATTCATCCCACCTGGAAAGCAGGTCAGCAGCAGGGAGAAACCACCGCCACGCTGCGAGGTCACCCCTTCAGAAGCTGAAGCTGATCAGATACCAAGAAAAAACTAAAGACATCTTAAGATTTGCAAGATCTTTTTGTTTGCATGTGATATGGCTTACCCGCTTCCAATCAAAGTGTAGCTGTTATATCCAGAGGGAAAGGTGATCTTTTGCAGTAAAAACCCCTGAATCCCATTTATAAAGCAAAGCGCAGTTTAATAATTAACTCTGAGCAGCACTCCCAGCACTGGACTGGGGCTCTCCTGGTTTCTTACTACTGACAGGCAGCCCCCCAGCTCCTCTCTTGCCTGGACAACTCCAAGCTAACACTCAGGACAGCACACAGCAATACAGAAGTGATATTATTTCCAAATTTTACAACCATGCCCAATTACTGCCATCATTTGTGCTAGGAATGAAAGATACCAAGGCAGAGAGCAAAGAGCCTTGCCCAAAAATGCAGAGCAAACACTAGACAGACAAACAGAGCAGGGCACGGGGGGGAGAGGGGGAGGGTGGCTTTCTAGCTACCACCATCTATCCTCTGCCCACCAAACAGATCAGGAGAAGACATGTAGAAGAGGGGCACTGACATCTTCAAGCCACCACAGCGATCCTCCCACCACAACTTAGGGAAGAAGCCAACTGAAGGACACAACCCAGTGGCCAAAGCAGCCTATGGAGGACATGCAGCACTAGTATCTTAATGGAACCAGTATTTACATCAAACTGAAGAAGAGCATAGAAGCAAGCGACAATCAATCCAGAGGGAAATATCCTATTTTCCATTGCACTGTAGCCAAAAACAGTTCCAACACACAAGTTTCTTGCAATACCAGTGATCTCACACAGGGGATTGGAATACAAGCCATATAAAATTTCATCAGACCAAACCAGCTGTACATGTAATTATGGCATGTCAGCTTCAAGTTGGTTTTCCAGGGGAATTAGCAGAGGTACAGATCCTACCCTCTCCTGTGCCCTCATGGTCCACAGCAAGAAGTACTCCTGGTCCTGATGGAGAGAGGCTGTAAATCCCACAGCCATGCAGTAGCTGCAGCCAACACATCACCAAGATGCTCCCTGTTTTCCTATTTTATTCATTTCTAAATATATTCTACTGTCTTCCTGAGTTACCACTCCATTACAAGAATCTTCCTTTCAGATATTGCTGGCTGTGGGCAAACCACAGAAGTGTTCAAGTTGTTACATGCATCAGCTAGTAAGAGCTACCAGGATGCTGAGTGCACACTTCTTGCTCTGGAAATTGTAGTAGCCCTTATAAAATACTTTGATTTCCTAAGTTCAAGACTTTTAAAATTCTCTAGTTATGGACTCAACACCATGAGCCAGCTTACAGCATAACACCGACTTACCAAAACCACAGATTATTCTTTAACACAAATCCTTTGCATACCATTCTGCCACTGCAGCAATTAACTATTCGATTTTGTAAAACATATTGGGAAAGAGCAGTTGATTCAGGCAATAATTTTGTCTTTATGAGCTTTTAAAACAACTATTGTAGCTACATATGCAATGCAGACTGACTGCACATCTCATACGAAAACAACCCAAAGAATGCCAAGGACAGAGAAAAAACAGTGACTTGTGCTTTCAGCAGTCTCAATAATTAATTCCGCATGAAGAGGTGCTCCAGTAAAAAAATACCTCCATGACAGGTTTAAACATTTTCTGCCAGAGGAAAGAAGAAAGAGAGACCTACAACCTTACCTCTGTCTTCCCAAGGGGAAAGGTGGTTCATGGGAAAAACTGGACTCTTCAGTTACTTAAACAGCAAACCAGCAGAATCCTAGAGCCTCAGCGAACACCGGCATCGACCTTCCATGGGCAATCTTCACATGAACTCTTCTGATAGGGGATCAGCATCAATTACTGAGTCCTGCGGAGAAGACGACAGTTTGCTTGCATAATCTTGCATTTCAGTTTCCGAATTCTCATTCACACAAATGAAATTTTCAGTGGTTTAACTAGAAAAACAACAACATTGAGGTCAACTATTACTTCACCGCAGCAGCATTCATAGCTTGCTGCCCTTCTCAATACTATCAATTGCAAGGTATCTCTTTTATTTAATTGGAAAAGAACTCATCAAGGTTCCTCAAGCTTCAAGCTACCTGGGGAAATAAAGTAAATGAAAGCTTAATACTGTTTTTTTATAAATTCTTCCCTCCCTCTTTGCCAATGCCACTCCTAAGAAATAAAGATTACCCTCCAGAAAAACACAGCATGGATTGTGCAGCAAATCTGCCACAGTGAAACAGCATCTATGCAACACAGGAGATAAAAACTAGCACCAGAAAATTACAGTCAGTGTTTACAGCCAACAGGCTGCAGACCACCACCGAACTCATAAAACTCAAAGATAAGGAGATCCTTCCCTGCCTCACAAAGGCATGGATAGTAAACTGCCGTTGTTACCAAGCATTAAGCTAGAACCTGATCAAGGGGATTTCTCTAGTTCCTCCTTTTCCACAGACTCTCTGCATAAACAGGTAAGCTCTGAACCTGAGATAAGCGTAACTATCTCTCTCCCAAAACACATATGCCATAAAAAGATACCAAGACTGCAGTATCACAGAATCATAGAATGGTTTGTGTTCGAAAGGACCTTAAAGACAACCCAATTCCACACCCCTGCCATGGGCAGGAACACACCTTCCACTAGGTCAGATTGCACTCTCTTTCCCCCACAGATTACTAGGATTATTAGGTTAAATTTATACTGCTAAATTCCAGCATCTGAAGTTAGATGAGAGGAGTACCACCATGAATTCAAAACCTGCTTGTCCCTACTGCCGCTCCTATTATTACAAAAGAAATTACTTACATAGATAGAGTCATTAGTATACTGCCTAAATATTGTATCTGTCATTAGCAACACAAGACCCTCACAAATCAGCCTTTGCAATTTACTCATGAAAAATCACACAGGCAAAAGGAAGGAGAGAAACACAGACAGCAGTATTGTCTCCAAGGCACAGGCAAAAAACAACTGTGGAAGTTTATGGATCCACATCTGAACCAAAAGGTATGACTAGAGCACATGCCAACAGGAGACAGGATGCCTGCCTCATTAAGCATCCCTTTATTATACACACATGCACATAAATGAACTCAACAGATGCACAAACTTCTGTAATGCTTGAGCTTCCAGCCTGAAAGTTGCATTTTACCAGTAGCAGACGATCCTTTAATTTCTAAATAATATATATGTTATATATATATGTAACATACATTATTATATATATTCAATACATACAATCTCTACAGAAAAGCAGGACCAGATGCTTTCATTACTCCTACAGCAAACAGACCAAACAATGCTGAGGAGCATTAAAACCAAAAACGCATATACAATACTGGGAACTTTAAGAATATGTTTCCAGATTCCCAGGGCAAGGTGTGTCTGGGAGGGATTAAGCTTCCAAAACTAAAAGGGAAACATGCTCCTGCTTTAAAAAAAAATTAAATCTCTCCTCAACCTGGCTCTCATGAAAGTGAAAGCAACAATCAGAAGAAAATGCATATACAGCGAAGAGAAGACAAAGTAAACTGTTGGTATAGTAAAATGCATCAGAAATTACGTGAAACAGCAAGAGAAGCAACATACAATGAGACGAACCACAATACTCACAGGTTTGAGCGCATCAGGTTATAAAAATTACCTAGGAACAGCAAATTCCAGCAATGGCAGAGAGCTGTTACTGCACAGAAACAGAGCAACCACCAGCAGTATTAGAGGAACGGCAGAAGAATGCAACAAATATTTCTGTTCATTAATTAAGAAAGAAACCAGATGGTGTAGTCGTGCCACAGGAAACATTTTCTATTCCAAACAGCAATGCAGGCAGATGTGAACTAACAGCTAACAGAGCTGGTCCTTTTTAAGTCCAGAGATCTACAACTGCATCCCAGGGGCTTTAGAAGAGCTGGACAGGAAAAACTCTGGATCATTTATCACAGCTTCCTGCAAGGGTTAACTTGGGAGGTTTGAGAGCATTGGAGGACACGCTGCTGTGTCAATATTTTAAATGCATGAGCAGGATGACCAAGCTAACAACAAGCTATCAGTCAAGCTCACATCCCAGGGAGAAAAGGAAAATGCTGGTATAAAATCTAATTAGGAATTCTATGAAGTAAATAACTGATGATTATCGACACATAGACCTTAAATCACTTGTGTTTTTCATTAAGACTACAAGATTGGCTGCAAACTGTAAGAGCCCTGATGCAACATACTCAGAACTCAGTAAATCATTTAACTTTGCAAAGTATGATTTCTCAAGTAACTGGAATTACATTACATAAGGTGGAATATATTAAACAGATTAATAATTGTCCAAGCAACAAGTCACAAAACATAACTAGACCATCATTAATCACGTGCTCATACAGAAATCCCAGAAGGAACAGCTCTTGTGCCTACATTATTCATCCTCCTGCAACCCATGAGCAAAAGCCACCACAGCTCAGAATCAGGCTAACTACTAAAGCTGCTGATAGTGAAGGACACAAGATACAGACCCCCTTACCAACATGACTACAAGCAAAGACCTTGCATGTTTTTATCACCAAACACAAACTTGCATTTGGGAAGAGGAACCCTCCAAGTCCAGATGAGATGTGACACACCACAGCCTGTGAAGCCAGCAACAGCCTGCTCAGTGCAAAAACAAGGGGGCAAGAAATGAAAGTAGCAGGTGGTGAGTCCAAAACCAAACCAGAGACAGCAGTTTCTTCACATACGACTCCTCTAAGCAGTTTAGCCCTTGCTGCAGGATGTTGTGCACACTAAACATCTGCATGAGCTCAAGGGAAGACTTGCCATGTCAAGGAGCAGATACCCACAATGGTTACTAATGAAATGACATCATCTCTGGCTGGGAAAGTCCTGGAGATGTTGAAAGATCAGAGGGTGGAAAGTTGGAGAAGTGTCTGCCCAGTTCTCACATCCTTCTGGAGGCTCCACAGGGCACAGATCCATCACTGCTATTTCATATTCTCAAAGCGTAGAGGATACAGTACTGTGGAAAAGACCTCAGTGGTGATGGACCACCAACTACACATGGCTTCCCCATGCAGCTTCCTTTGGCATCAGCACTACAGGGTCCACAGGCATGAAAAAAAGATTCCTGAGTGTTGGAAGCTCCATGCTATTTCAAATGCAACTCAAGGAGGTCCTAGAGCAGTGCAGGTCACCATATCAGGTACTAATAACAACCTCTCCTCTTCCACAGACAATGAAGCTGTGGCTTCTGAACCATAAGCAGCCTACAGGCAGCCCCAGAGTCACCCCGGACTGCAGCACAGTCGCACAAGAAGTAGTGGAGTGATGCCATCCAAGGGTCATCAGATGATCTGAGCACAGACCATCACAAATATAGACACCCAGGTTGATGACCTACGATCATCATAGATCAGCAGAAGAAAGCAGGTTTGAAAGGCAGAGAGAAACATGCACCTCATTTAGACAGCACCAAAGATCTTAATAATAATCATCATCATCATCATCATCTCAAGCACAAATACAGGCTGGGTAGAGACTGGATTGAAAGCAGCCCTGAGGAGAAGGCTGACAAGAATCTCACCATGAACCAGCAGTGTGCACTTGAGAGCAGAAACCAACCGTGTCCTGGGCTGCACCAGCAGCAGCCTCACCAGCAGGTCAAGGGAGGGGATTCTCCCTCTCTACTTGACTCTTGTGAGAACCCCCACTGCAGTCCCACGTCCAGCTCTGGGGCCTCAACATGAGAAGGATGTGGAGCTGTTGGACTTAGTCCAGAGGAGGCTACAAAGATGTTCCAAAGACTGCAGCACCTCTGCTATGGAGACAGACTGAGAGCTGGGCTTGTTCAGCCTGTGGAAGAGTTGGAACCAGATGAGCTTTAAGGTTCTTTCCAACCCAAACCATTCTATGATTCCAGACATAATTCCCTGACAGAACCATTCTATTCAAACATGTTCTTTCATGTCCCACATGCTTTCTTGTCCTCAATCGTATGAAGATTTTGCTAAGCTTTCCCAGGTCACTACTATGCAACTAGTCTGCTGACCACTACCATCGGTCCATAAATCACAGTAAAAAGCTAAAGGAGCTGGATCTTGGCCTTTCTTTCCAAAACATAACACCTTGAGGCAATAATAAAAGACAGTTTGCAAGTGCACAAGCTTTCAGTTTAAGATGTAAAGAGATATGGAAGACAGGTAAAAGAATTAAGTATCCATAGATTATGTACACCAACAGCCCAGGATATTTTTCCCTTTCATAAGAAAGCCTTTTCATTAGTAAGAAAATGCATTTATAAATGTCCAACATAAAAGAAACCCAACTCCTTTCAATAAAACTTGCTCTGACTGGTGACCTTTCCTTTTTTTTTTTCCCCCCAAATTATGTATTCACCATTTTTTGCTTAAACTATTGACAGCTTTCACTGAATGGTTTGAAATTATTTGGTTTAGGTGTATTTATGTTTTTCCCTCCAAACCCATCACAGTTGGGCTGTTCTATGCAGCCCAACAAAGCACAAAGAAGGAATATCCCATCCAAGTCAATGGATTGGATTCTGGTTTTAAACAATTGAAGCTAAGGGCAAGAATGGGTTATCCACAGTCATGGTAAGCATATCCTCTGAAGCTGCTCTGAGCAAAGCTCAGACCAGATGACCTCCTGACACCCCTTCCATCTAAACCACCCTGCAATAAGTAGAGCAGATTCAGTGCATCAAAAGCGCTCCTTATCCTAGAAAAATGTATTCAAACACACACAGGAGAGCCTTGCTGAACCCAACAACCTTTCCATCTGAATACCTGCTTTGAAAGTCTATTAATCAGTTGAAAAATGAGTGGAGAGTATAAAGAAGCTAAAATCTAGCATCATGTTTCACAAAATCACGGAATAGTTTGGGTTGGAAGGGACTTTAAATATCATGCAGTTCCAAGCCCCTGCCATGGGCAAGGACATCTTCCACTAGACCATGTTGCTTCAAGCCCTGTCCAGCCTGGCCTTGAACACTGTCAGGGATGAGGCAGCCACAGCTTCTCTGGGACAACCAGTGTCTCACTACTGTCATAGTGAAGAATTTCTTCTTAAGGTCAACTGCTAGTACATTTTTCAGTAAAACACAACCACTAAACCACTTCAGACATTCCAGAAGCCAGAAGAAACAACTTCTTGTCCTCCTTCATTCAAGCTAAATCTCACCCAAAACCTTTTATCTTTAGCCTACATGATTTCCCAGTCCATTGAGGTCATGTGCTTTCTACTGCATCTTCAGCCATAGATCTACAGTGTTAGTTCTCACACAGCCTGCGACAAACTGATACCACAGCACGTTTGAAGTGGTCATAATTTAGCATGTGAAACAACCATCTTTCAATACCTCCCTTGTTCTATTTTATTTAAGGCTCTAAATACTTTGTCAGTGATTGCTGAATAACAAAACACATGAACAAGCATCTACCATGAAGGCAGGACCAGAAAGCAGCTCTGCTCTCCTCATCGGAGTGGGCTTCAGACCTACAACATGAAGACAACATGGTTCTGGGTTTGCCCAACTTCATTCCATGCTGCAACCATAGGTTCCTCTCCTGTCTTTCCAGCACAACACTTTGCCCCATTGGAACAGGTTGCCCAGAGAAGCTGTGGCTGTCCCATCCCTGGAAGTGTTCAAGGCCAGGTTGGACGGGGCTTGGAGCAACCCGGTCTAGTGGAAGGTGTCCCTGCCTGTGGCAGGGGGTTGGAACTGGATGAGCTTTAAGGTTGCTTTCAGCCCAGATCATTCTGTGAGTCTATGATTCAGGCAACTCTTTCAAGTCAATGCTAATTCTCACTCCGTTTTCCCTTTAAATTTGATTTTGTTTAGTAACTTACACACAATTTTGGCCATCTGGAAAGCCTGTTCTTCTCCTTAACTACTTTTTCATGTACTACTGCCTGATTTATACCCAATACCACAGAAGAGTTGCTGGAGATACAAAGAGAAAAGCCGTTTTGCAAGAGGGCTAAATCGGCTTGCCAGTTAACTGATGCAAATTAAAAGGTCAGAAAAACAATCACTGTATTTGGAAAGAATAATTTTACACAACTAAGACCTCAACAGAAAAAAAAATAGAAGTATTAACTTTGTTCCAGTAAAGCGGGTTGTCTTATCTACCCATGAGAAAGTTTAATAAACAGCTTTCTGTACTTCTAAGGTTTTGAACATGTGCCAGGTTTTGCAGGGATCTCACTCACCCTAGATGAAGCTGCAGGGCTTTAACTGAAAAGCAGAAAGTGTCAAATATGTTCCAGAAAACATCTGAAGGAGAAATTGATTGGGTTTGTTCAGTTACCTGATCAATAGCAACAGACAACACTAATACTAAAGTCACATCTGCAAATTGCTCCTATCGCTACTGACCAAGGCCAGCGAATTAACCTGCCAGTTCCCACAGCCCAAAGTACTCCCATCAGACTGGAAAGGTTCATTATGGAGCCCAGGTTAGGAGCCCTACCAGACTTGCTAACTTGAGGTAAGGGCAGCTCTGGGTGCTATCAGAGGCTCATAGGCAGCGCTGCTGCAGCCATCCAAGGCAAGGGGAGGTGCAGAAATAACTTCAAGGTTGGAGCAAAGCAGCCACAAAAGCATTTTAGGGACTACCACTCAAGTCTTCTGGTCTTGACAGACTGTTCAGCAGTCACCTTTGGCAACATTTGAAGGACTGAAGAGACTAAGCTGAGTTTCACTGCCATGTAATTTAGGTTTTTCCCAGTTGAGAGATAAGCAATGAGGAGAAGCTGAGATGGAGGGATGTTGGGTCCCTGAACCCAACTATCTCCAGATGGCACACAGGAAGAGAAGAGCTCAATGGAGAGGAAAAGCTGTATTTATGTACGCAACATCACATATAACTTTTTTCAGCAGGTCTCTGAAACGATCTCATATGTCCATGAATGCTCAACCTGCCACAGGGTCTCCTTCAACATCACCGCCTATTCTTCATTCACCTGCGTTATCACAACACAAAGCCCAGAGGTCCCAATTTTGATATTTATGCCATCACAATAGCACTTTGCTGGCAGAAGTTCTCAGCTGGATCACTTAAGGTGCTTCAGGCAGTGGAAATCACACAAGCCAAAATCTCCCCCTTGCCATGACTTGGCCATCATCAGCTCTAGGGAACACTGAATTGATGCAGGCTCCTGCAAAGAGAATAAACCTGAAAGCTCTTTAGCAGATGACACTTTCCAAAAGAGCTTCAGACTTCCCTGCCACAGCACACACAAGCAGGACTCCTGGTTTGCATCCCAAAAGCAGAAGTGTACTTTAAGGGGAGAAAAAAAAACAAACCCAAATCAAAACCTGAAGCATTTTTCTATCCCCACACAACCCAGCTCCCCAGGTACCCACTAACTACATTTTGCCAAATTACTCCATAGCTTGTTCCTAGCCAAAGGAATCATTAGATTTATGTCCAGAAACTCTCAAGTCATTAACAACCTTAACTGCACACATTATATTAGTTTTTAATAACTTCCTGATATAGATTAGATCCAACATTTTTCCTCCCTCACTGGCTGAACATGAACTGCACAAACACACTAATTTCTGGAACAGCATCCACATTCTCAGAATATTCGGTTTCTCTCATCAGGGTAAATCTGGTTTCAAGCCAAACAACATATAAATACTTATTTACACAGCTCACTCTACTCCTGCAGTGCTCAGGTTCCTTTTCTTCCAACACCTCACAGTTATCTTAAGAAGTGTCTACCGTCATTTGCAAACTATTTTGTCAGGCTGATGCCAGAGGGTGATAACTGCTTGCTTGCTCCATGTCAGCTCCTTGGAAAGGCTGAAATTGCATGATGTTTCCAAAGGACTATACTTGAAGTTATCTCTGAGTAATCTACGTGAGATGATCGCGTACAGAAGAGTGTAACTGGTTTGAAGAGCTGTGCAAATGCTAACTCCTCAGGCTGGAAAGAAGATGCATTTTGAAGGTGGAATTTAAGCTGTCACAGGTTCCCTGTTCCAACAAACCCAGCTCCTACAACACTTTAAAAATAAACCCCTAATATGAGATCTCCTTCAAAGAACAATCTTGATTTTAGGAACACGAAACTGACTTTTAATTCTTTCCTACTCTTTTTTTCCTCTCTATTCAATGCCAGTGACAATGATTAAACGATGACAAATGGGTATGTATGGGTACTATCATGAAACAAGCTGCTCTGCAAGTAAACCATAAGTGCTGCACAAAAAATGCTCATGCAGCAAGCGATGCACAGACACTGGTGGCCTCAAATCCTTCACGATCACTTGAGCAGCTGCACACTGGATTACAACTATGTGGTATGGTACTTTAAACTGTTTACTTTCTTACCGTCCATCATTAAAATGGGCTAAACAACAAACACCAGCAGTCTGGGACAGATGTTCTAGCCTTGTTTTCCTCCACAACAAAATGTAATTTAAAAAGACTATAGGAGAAAGTTTAATAAATAAAATATGTAACGGATATTGCATATAAAGTTACAGAGTTCAAAACTTCTCATTGAAATATTAACACAGAGACAGTGTACCAGAGTCCAACTTTGGTATTAATTCCTGTCTGGACTTCCAGCACTTAATTATCGTTGTCTTACATTTTTAACACTAAAGATGCTCCAATGTCCTGGCATCATAACAATGACGGGGCAGGTGTTAGACATTGTGAAATCCTAATTTTCTTGATTTTAATGAACTTGGAATTTCAGCTACATGAGACCTCAAATATAATTTCACAAGGGCCTGGGTCATGCTGAGTCAAGAGGGCTGGCACAGCTCTGCTATGGAGACAGGCTGGGAGAGCTGGGCTTGTTCAGCCTGGAAAAGAGAAGGCTCCCGAGAGACCTTAAAGCAGCTTCCAGTGCCTGAAGAAGCCAACAAGAAAGCTGGAGAGGGGCTTTTGACAAGGGTCTGTAGGGACAGGACAGGGGGGAATGGCTTTAACCTGACAGAGGGGAGATTGAGATGAGATCTTAGAAAGAAGTTCTCTTCTGTGAGGGTGCTGAGGCCCTGGCACAGGTTGCTTGAAGAACTTGTGGCTGCCCCATCCCTGGCAGTGTTCAAGGCTAGGTTGGATGCAGCTTTGAGCAATCTGGTCTAGTGGAAGGCAACCCTGCCCATGGCAAGAGAGTTGGAACTGGATGAACTTTAAGGTCCCTTCCAAACCAAACCATTCAATGATTACATGATTCTAGGCTTGGCAGCAAGCATGAGATGAAGATGCAAAGTACTCTGCATCATCACAGGTACACAACTCTAATAAAAATGTCACTGTTCTCAGGCCCTATGATTTCAGATCTGTATCTCATCACCTTTATTGAATCCAAGCTCATTATATCTAGAAGCAATTTAGAAGTTTATGAGAGGCTGACTCAATAGGTTTCTTTAAAAAGGAAAGCTAACGAAATAATTTTAGGATGTTCTTTGACGCTTCTTGTCTTAATGATTAAATCAATTGGGCCTATGAAGGGGAAGAAAGAAATGAAGACAACCTTCTGAAACAACCACTACTTCAAGAGCTGAAAACTGTTCCCTCGCTGACCTCATTACTCACATCATTATATGAGACTTTTATACTATGCAGATAGCTCAGATAAACAGACTGGATACCAACACAGAAGTACTGTGCTTATTATAATCCCTGGCTGACAATTAAATAACACAAAGCATATTAATACTAAGAAAACAATTATGCTGAAGTTATAACTCCATATATTACGGAACAGCGTAAATCCATACACGCATAATATACTAATAGGTAGCTATAGCTACAGAAAGAAAATTCAGTAGTAAAATGGTAATTTTGAAGACTCTAATGAGTGAAAAAAGCAATCCTCTAAAGTAAATCCTTCAACACTGCTATGTTACTGCACACTAAAATACAGAACTGTTCAAAGAGCTTAAATGCATTTTTATCTTTTTTAAATTATTTCTGTATCATACTCAAAAAAAAAAAAAAAAAA
>NDXB01004221.1:43883-70034 GCA_002631895.1 Agapornis roseicollis | reverse complement strand
AAAAAAAAAAAAAAAAAAAAAAACAAACCACTGTCTGTTACATGTATTAACCAAAACTATCTTCTAACCCATTAGGATGACCTCTCAATTTCAATGCCACCCTGCACTATACAAGAGGGTGGAAAGAAATGAATCCTCATTCTCACCTGAGCAATGAGGTGGTTATCACTAATTGCAGTAGCAAACAACTCAACAAGACAGCATAAAGCAGAAGGGAGAAGGAAACTTTGGAAAACCCAGGCAAGCTTTCTCCTCCTTTGTTTCCTGCAGGTGTAAAATGGAAATTATTGATGCAGACACCTTTAGTTTAGTGCTATGGGCTTTGCTTACTGCACCCTGTAAAGCATCAATGTCTCCTGCACAAGCAGCTTTGAAAAAGTGTCTGGAAAAGGAAATTGCATGAATCCAAAGAGATGGTTAATCAAAAGGTTAGCTTCTGGTTCTACAGCCAGAGAAAATAGACTTTTCTTTAGCAAAAATCAATCATAGAAATAATACAAACACCAGTGGCTTAAGTCAAAATAATAGTTTAGGTCAAACTGGACTTAGCACCTTCAGCATCAGATCATTAGCACTGATCTCAGCATTCCTGACTTTTAGTAGTTGAGCCTTAAAATCACATAAGTCATTACAGGCCTTCCAGGGTCTTTCATTGGTTCTGCAGGCACCTCCCCTGGGAGAGGGTACCACAAGAAGCTGCAGCTGCCCCATCCCTGAAATTGCTCAAGGCCAGGTTGGACAGGGCTTGGAGCAACCTGCTCTAGTGGAAGGTGTCTCTGCCCGTGGCAGGGGTTGGAACTGGATGAGCTTTAAGGTCCCTTCCAACCCAAACCATTCTGTGATTCTATGATTCTCCCAAGGTGACACAGGCAATGAACTCAGCAGTACACATTCTCTTCACATTCCCAAATTGCAAACGGGTACAAAGAATTGAATCTCTTCCATTTCAGTGGCAAGATTCTCATTTATCAGCAGCCAAAATCACTGGACTATCACATAACCCCAGCTGTGGGCTTGAGAAGCATTCTGGAGGTTTCTTCTTGGTGTTTTTTTCCCCAAACACACCAAATTGGAAAGCATAGCACCAAAACCTCCCCACATGACATCAGAGTGTTGTTGAGCACTGGACTGCAGCAAGAGACAGTGTTAAAATAAGCTTTTTGGAGATGAGCTTTATATATAAAATTTCCATGGTTACCTCCATGCAAGTTACTATGGATTAGATGGGCCTAAGTACTTATTTTTTCCAAAGTCATTTGTAAGCATTTAAGAGATATTTTCCATTCTTGCCTCAAAGTATTTCATACCATTAGCCACTGTTTTTCTGATCATATACACTATGCATTAAGCCTCAACCAAAACTTCATTTGGTATTTTACAGTTTACAGGAACTGCATTAGAGATAGGTACAATAAGAAGATACATGTTTATAGAAAATGTCAAGCTAATCTTGTCAGGCAGCAAAATCCCAGTGTGAATGCAAGGCTACAATATAGTATTTTACCATTCTACCAGATGAAACAGCTGTTGGATCAAACTGATTTTTCCAGATGTTTGAAGAGAAGTCAGGGGCCACGCTCGCATCGATAACCATGACTAACACCTACGCAACTGTGCTTAAACCATTATATTAATGATTCGTGTCCTGACTGAAGGAGCTCAAGCTAAAGCGGTGGCATTTTTAGTCCAAAGAATAATATCCATAAGATTATCCAATTTGAGATTTTTCTGCTCAGCATCGCTTACGGAAGAATCTGGAAAGAATCTCTTGATTTGTATTTTTAGCAAAACATTCAAGGCTGTAGGACACTATTACTAGAAGGCCACCTACAATCAAAGCACAGCAAGTCTAGGAGCATGCAGATCTACATGAGAGTATGTAGCTGCAGATCTACATATTCTACACCAAGTTCAGTCACCCAGCTGGTTGAGCAACAAACACACAACCTACCTACCCCAGTATTTCCTTCGACTGAAACTTCTGAGAAATGGACTTTTATAAGCATCTGTGAGATTTATTTTCAATACTACATCAAAAAAGGTAAGTACTGTTTCACACAGGACGCCAACATATGACAGAAGACTCCAGCTGGAAAGCCAACTGGTCCATGAGAAAGAGACATTCTTCAGATCAGTGAAATGGGTCTTCTCTTTCATGACCTGCACTGCCCAAATATGATAAAATGACAACTAGATTTACATGGTGGATTTTATATCCATCCAACAGCCAGCCTTGCTTTGTATCCCACACCCAGCTTCTGTTCTACACCCCCCACCCTCCCCCCCCAAATGTAATGCAGAGCAGACAAATAATTCCTTTAAAAGGTCTTGGTCCCATCTGACTGGAACTATGGGTGTGTTATAATGGAATTAAGATATAGAAAATGAGTTACACACCCCTGTTATTTGCAGCCCTACTTATCTTCCTCAAACTGCCAGAGGCATCCTAATCCCCAGTTTCAAGAGAATCATTTCTTAAAAATGAAAGGGAAGCAATTTTCAAAGCCATCCCACCTGGCTTGGACTCCAGGCATGCTGGCAGCATGGGTTTGGCTCACCACACCAAGGTTGCCCCCAACACTGGCCAAAACCAGGCTGCCCTTTGCCTCCTGCAACAAAACCAACAAGCTCCTGTTTCACACTGAATTTCCATCAGCTTCACATGGCATCGTAATGAGAGGACAGCATGGAGACAGCCAGATGTGTCCCACAGCTGTTGTTGAAGAACAATACCCAAGCACTGGGAGGAGATATGTTTGGGAACGCGTGACTTTATGCTGGATCAGCCAGTCCATTCATCCCCATCCTCCCTTCAGATCAGCTATTTTAGCTCTGCCATTGCTGGGCATGTTGCCAAGAAACAGTAAAGATGATTTAATTTCTGGAGAAGCAGTAGGAAAATTGCAAATCTGGGATAATACGATAAAGACATCATCTTCTCTGTGACTTGCACCACAGAATCCATGGATATGATATGAAGATACTTGTCACTAAATAGTTTCTTTTCACGGTCTTATCACCCACTCAAGCAAAACTTCAACAGATTGCCAGGACCTCGTAGAGCCACAGGTTTCAACCATGGAACTGCTCCCTTAAGTTCAAACAGCTTTCCATGAAGTTTTACCAAGTGTCTGTCTTCTAGTTTGGACACTGTAAAATGTAATTTCTTTACCTCAGTACACTTTGACAAGGAGATACAGGTAAGCAATGATTTTTAGAACTACTCTACTGAACAGCAGCATGCAGGTTAAGGGCAACTATTTTAGCCCCGAAGATGTTGCAAAGCAATAACGTATGTAAAATATGCTTTCAAAAAAGAATTACATTTTTTAGATCAATCTTCAACAAGCGCATGATCAAAACCATACAAAAATCTAAAGATATCTAGCCAGAAAAAATTATTAAACAGAGAAGCAGCCCTAGATTATTTGTTAAAGGGATCTATTCCCCTTCTTTTCCTTTCTTTAGAGGTTCCCAAGAACTATTTAGGGTGGGCCAGGCGATAGGACACAAACCACCAAGAAGATCCAGACCATTTACACCACAACATGCGAGATGAGCATCCTCTGCTATCTCCAGGTGGAGTTTTGTTTGGCTTCTCAAAGCCAGGCTCAGTGTTATTGAAGGGTAAGACAATCCAACCATTACCCATGCAAATCTACACCTGCACAGGGACATTGCGTTTGAAAAGAAATGGCTTTAAAGCACGTTAATAGTTGCTGAAATTCTTCATCTTGGGAGCAGCCCATCTACAAACATTATGTGTTTTCAGTCATGCTAGAGCAAATTAACTCCCCAGTGTTTGAAGTCTGAAGTGAACTCGCTCCATGGTAATTACCTCCAGTTCTCCTACAAGTAGCTGCTTGTGCCAGCCCAACTTGCTCTTGCTTCGAGAAGCGATACTCCGAAGTGCCGCTGTAGTACCGTGGCTGTTTACATTTCTGAAGAGAAGCCTAAAGAACTGTTTTTGCTCCCCAGCTTTAGAAAACCCTCTCCAGAAGAACTTGTTTAGCAGAAGACCATGGAAACTTTTGAACAACAACAAAACAAAACCAGAAACCAGAGAAACTGTCGAACATCATTTCAAAACTGCTTCCTAGAGTGAGCCAGGTAAAATTATCTTGGATATGTGTTTTTCCCACTTTGTTAAGCCAGGCTGAAAGGGAGAATTCCCTGGTGATTCAGCACATTGTTTGAAAACGTGATGCTTTTATTCAGCCTGAACAAAGTGAGGCCTCTCAAGGAGGCACTTGATTTCTGAGCACCTGGAAATGTTCAAAGCTTTGCTGGCCACTCAGGGTGGGTCCATGCAAAACATCCACACAAAGAGCAGAGCTTTGCTGATGAAGGTACAAGCCCACAGGTATCAGCATAATATTGACAGCACCTCCAGGAAAAGGGTTATTATTTATTGGTTTAATTTGGTTCTCCTAGAAGGGTTCAATACAGCATCAGCAAGTCAGTCCAGGCCTCAGACATATAAAAAGATGCAAGGTGCTGGAAAAAATACAATGTGCATTTCTCCCTTTCCAGCCCTCAGTTAGAATCATAGAATAGTTAGGGTTGGGAAGGACCTTAAGATCAAGTTATCTGTCTCTCTCTTGCCAATACACACCCTCCTCTTCTGAAGTTTTCACTACATCTACCTGTTAAAAAGTCACACTCCCTTAAACACAAAACTGCCAGTTCCAGAGGCCACCAACTCTCCATGTCAGGTAGTTTTATATTTTAGGGTGGTCTTCTCACTTTTCAATGTAACCCACACCACTCTGCAGCTCAGCAGCAGCAACTGGCCTTTCTCTTCCTCTTAGCTCTCACCAGAAGATCCCAAAATGCACAGAAATTAGCCCAAAAGTCCCTCACAAATTTGATGGTGAAGCTCTTGGCATGTAAAAGAGACCCTTGTGGTCCTAACCCAGGTCTTGCTCTCCAAGCCCACATCACTCCCCTCTGAAGTTTTATTTCACAGACCTTAAGGATGCACAATAGAAAGGGTAAAAACATGGAGAAACCAGAGATCAGAGACTGCCCCAGCAGACAGAAATTGAACTTAACATGCCTTGAGAGTGCTCTAATATAAATAAGTATTTTAAAGTTGGTCGAGTACTAGTAAGCTTTAACATGCTTACAAATACCTGCTCACAGGAAGAAAAGAAGTATCAGGTCGGAGGATGTGGTTATACACAAAACGTACTCATTTCCTGAAATCAGCAAATTAAAGGAAAATATTTTTTCCCATGTAGGAATGGGATCTTTGAGTTGATTTTCCAATGATGATCCAGTTGATCATCTGCAAAGCTATCCAACTGTGTAGGCAAAGCTGGGGAAGCAAGCTAAATTCACCTTGGAGAAATACCATAATAATGAACCTGACACATTTTCTCCCCCAGAGTGGGCTACGTGGAGATCATCCACAGGAATCCTAAGGTAAAACCCACTGGACAGTGGGCCAGACAAACCACATCAAAATCCAGAAGCTAAGCTCAGGAAAATGAATGCTATTTACTAAAAAAGAGGATTGAGATCCTGTCCATCTGGCAAATATCTGAGACTTCCTCTTAAAGCTCTCTTGGCTCTGCAGGAGCAGGACTTTATCCTCTAAGGAAAAGAGATGGGAAACAGCTCACAAACCTCCTCTGTGCTGATTTTAGTCCCTATGGATGTGATTAGAGAAACAGTAGTTTCTTCTCTTTATTCCCAGCATAAGAAATAACAGACTGGGAGATGTTATCTTTTCCAGTTTGCCTAATAAGAATGCTAAAACTCTTTTAACATCTAAAAAACACAGTCTGGCTTCACCTTTACATGCTTGGGATTTGGAAAAGGCTATACACGTTTGAGTCTCCAAAATATGCAACTGTATCAGACAAACTAGGATAAGGGACACACGTACTGGATAATGGACATACACAGAATCATAGAATCAAATAGGTTGGAAAAGACCTTTAAGATCATCAAGTTAAACCATTATCCCGGCACTGTCATGTACACCATTAAACCATGTCATTAAGGGCTTCATCCACATATTTTTTGAATATTTCCAGGGATGCTGATCCCACTGCTTCCCTGGGCAGCCTGTTCCAATGCCTGATCACCCTCTGTGGACAAATTTTTCCTAATATCCAGCCTGAACTTCCCCTGGCGCAGCTTGAGGCCGTTACTTCTTGTTCCATCACTTGCTACTTGGAAGAAGAGGATAAGGATACATAAGGGACACATAGTAGTAATGCAAAGCTTGCAAATGATGGACCCATGTCATGGTTTCACCCCAGGTGGTAACAAAGTACCATGGAGTCACTCATTCCCTCCTGCGCCTTTCCAGTGGGATGGGGAGAATTGAAAAAAGGTAAAACCTGTGGGTTAAGAACAGTTTAATGACTGAAATGAGCCTGCAGGGACAGGACAAGGGGGAATGACTTTAAACTGACAGAGGGGAGATTGAGATGAGATCTGAGGAAGTTTTTCCCTGTGAGGGTGCTGAGGCCCTGGCACAGGGTGCCCAGAGAAGCTGTGACTGCCCCATCCCTGGCAGTGTTCAAGGCCAGGTTGGACAGGGCTCGGAACAACCTGGTCTAGTGGAAGGTGTCCCTGCCCATGGCAGGGGGCTGGAACTGGATGAAACTTAAGGTCTCTTCCAACCCAAACCATTTCATGAACCTATGATATAAAATAAAAGATAATGATAATAGTAACAATAGTAATGAAAAGGAAAAAAGAAAAAAAGGAATAAACCCCAAGACAGACAAGTGATGCACAATGCAATTGCTCAGCACCTGTTGATCAATGCCCAACCCGTCCCCAAGCAGTGATCAGTGGCTTCGAGCCAAATCCTCCACTTATTATACTGAGCCTGACACTCTGTAGTATGGAATTCCCCTTTGGCTAGCTCGGGTCAACTCTCCTGGCTGTGTTCCCTCCTAGCTTCTCAAGCACCTGCTTACTGGCATGAATCTGGGATATGGAAAAGTCCTTAATTTAGAATAATCACTACTTAACAACAACTGAAACGTCGGTGTGTTATCAGCATTATTCTCAGACTAAAGCCAAAACACAGCACTGTACCAGTTACTAGGAAGAAAATTAACCCAGCCAAAACCAGGACAACCCAACACAAACACCTGTAACTTGTTAACTCTCCTGGCAGAGGTAACTGTAGCCAAGAACTTCAGTCAGCTGATGACAAAGGATATTTGCCCCAGGCTTAAATGGATATTTCATTAATTATGTGAAAATTAAGCTAAGAGGAAGCAAAGATAGAGACCTCATTAATGGGCGCAGAGGTCAGCAACTAAGAATTTGTTTAATTTCACAGATCAACAAACTGACATCAATAAGAAATAACATCTAACAAATGCACTCAGAAACATGAGCCTGAGATTTTGTAATGCTAATATTTGTGTGTAGCAAAATTCACTGAAGCAACCCCATTAATGCTTCCCAGTTTATGAACCTTCTGCATGTGCGGAAAAAGAATCAATTTGGGTAATAACATTCATAGTCTACTGGAAAGAGCTGTCCCCCACCAAAGGATGTTTTCAGGAGTATTTAGGGATTCTGCAGGCAGGGTGAGATGAAAAGTTAATTTTGTGTAAAAGACCTGACCAGATCTGAAGCTCAGTTAGTGGAGATGTTTCTGCTTCACCACTAAGGAGTGGAGTATGTGTGGCAGCATCCATCACCTGCCCAGGACCATGCAGCAATGCCTGTTGCATTCTTGACCATCAAAGAACTTACCCAAGATGAAATGTTTTGCCTCACCACATTCTTTGTACAACAAAGGATTTAAACTGACAGAGGGGAGATATTAGATGAGATCTTAGGAAGAAGCCCTTCCCTGTGAGGGTGGTGAGGCCCTGGCACAGGTTGCCCAGAGAAGCTGTGGCTGCCCCATCCCTGGCAGTGTTCAAGGCCAGGTTGCATGGGGCTTGGAGCAACCTGGTCTAGTGGAAGGTGCCCCTGCCTGTGGCAGGGGGTTAGAACTGGATGAGCTTTCAAGTCCCTTCCTACCCAAACCATTCTGTGACTCGATGATTCTGTGATTCTTCAGCTCTTCTTGGCATACTGCATTCTCTTAGCTGCGAGGTGTTCAGGGTTCTGACTTCAGCAAATTTATTTTCCAATTAATATGTAATTTTCAATGACCATTCATTGAGCTTCCTGCCCTTAAACCATTCTGCTTAATTCATATATCAAGTTTGGCCCTTCTCTATGCTAAATACATGGCCACAGGGGACTGGACAAGCCTCAGGTCAAGTCTTCCACAGCCCAGGTTAACTCACACCCCCAGCAGCAAACTCCAGGAGCCAGCTTCCAAGTACAAGAAGTGCTGCTGGAGGCTGTTGCTGTGCTCAAGACACATTTTTCCCAAAAAAGTGCTACTATTCCACAAAGCTGGTGAAACAGGGCATTTCCCTTCCCATTCACATAAAGCCTTTTGGGTGCATCATCTTCATGCTGTATGAGAGAGGAAGGAAAACATGCTAAAGATTTAGAATTTCTGAATTAATAATATATAAAAATATAAATTATAGAAAAATATAGCATGAATATATCAAGAATTTACTTCCAAAGGGATTTTTCCTGACCTCTGAGCTATATTCATGTTGTATTCCCAGTCTCCAGGAAGGCTACACAGGTAAGCGCAAGACTAAATGTCACTATCTTGCAAACAGTGGCTCCAGCTTGCAAACCTTAAACCTTCCTGTGACACAAACAGCCTGTAAGGCCATCCAAGCTGACCTCTAAAACAGCAATT
Organism: Agapornis roseicollis; assembly: GCA_002631895.1. NCBI lineage: Eukaryota > Metazoa > Chordata > Aves > Psittaciformes > Psittacidae > Agapornis > Agapornis roseicollis. Next base: position 61,279 of record NDXB01004221.1, on the reverse strand, counting down.
CCAAGCTGTTTGCAACACATTAGTTTTTCCTAAGCAAGAACTTGTCATTTTTTTCTCTGTGCAGACAAGCACACGTATGAATCCTTGTCACTTTAGGTTCTGAGCATAAGAAACAGCTTACAAATCTTCTGAATATAAAATACGGGCTCTAATGGAGGAACTCAGTCTGAACCTGACCCTCCCTACTTGGCAAATTCTTCCATTTCAATGATCTGCCCCTAAACAGACCCTTCCAAGAGCTGAGAACAACTCCATCCAAGAGCCGGGGAAAGGGGAAAAAAGGATTGGATGCAAAGCATAGATTACTACATGGAAATTATTATTTTTTTAATATTATGCTTCCAATAGTTCTGGCATGAAGCAAAGAGTTACACCATTTATCAGAACCTGGGGATTCTGGACTCCTGAACTCCAGGGACTTCCAGTACTAACAGGTCTTTTCCCTAAAAAGCCACAGCAGATGCTGAAGATTATTTGTCCCTTCATGATTTTGTACTGAAAGTGCCTTCTGCTTTAAAAAGGCTGGTAAAGAAAACCAAACAAAGCTTACTTGTTACCATTTCTTGGAAGGAAAGGGCCCACAGCCCATTCAGCCTCTCTTCCTCCTCCTCCAAATAAAATGGGGAGCCCCGTACCTTGAGCAAGCACCCGTTTCCATGACAAGCTTGGCACTTGTGTTGGAGTCTCTAAAGTCAGAAGGACGAGATGCCAAGCAGCACACTGCTCCAAAGGCTACCCAACCTAGATCCAATTCTCTAGGACAAATATGCTAGGTAAACACTAATAACATAATCTAGTTAAAAGCACTATTACCGATGATACTGAACCACCATGAATTTTCTAATACAAAGATAAATGCTAGCACAAATATTTGTTTAGTGCTAACCAGTAAAGGCTGAGCAGAAGCAATTCTGGCCTAGAGCAGCCCCCAACAAAGCAGAGCTGCCTGAACACCGCGATTGCTCCATCAGGCTTTAAACCCACTGCAAAGAGAGGAGGGTTTTAATTTTATAAAGCAGTATTAATATTTTATGATTGCATTCTTCTGCATTCCAAATATATAAATAACTCCAGATTGCTCAATGCTTCAACTCGACCCTTTTCTGCCTTTTTGTGTTGCAGGGAGTGGAAAATATATACTAAGTATAATGAAATGCAATCTGACATCATGAGTAATCCTAGGCTTGTTCAAAGACTATATCTATAAAAGAATATGATATCAGCCTAGCAGGTCTGTTTAACAGGGACATGTAGTAATGCAGATCTAATGGAACTGCAAAACTGAAAAAGCAAGACAACAGCAGGAGCACTCACTAATTTCTCCTTTGACTTAATTCTGTGTAGATGTATTCTATGGTCAACTACGTGTAGTCAAGCAAGAAAAGCAGTTTAAGGTTGCTATTACAAATGACAGCAGGGGAGAAACCAGGATCACTGCTACCAGCAGCCTCTGTGCTGAGATTCTGGCTATCACAACCAGCAAGGGAGCTCAGGGGTGAAGGCAATGATTCCCCACTATGAGAATACACCCTGAAATTTTCCACACACATACTAAATTTCTGAGGTAATCCTTTCCTCAGGACTTAACCACAGAATCACAGAACACCAGACAGGAAGGGACCTCAATGATCATCTGGTCCAACTTTTCTAGGCAAAGCATGACCTAGAGTAGATGGCCCAGCACCCTTCCCAGCCAGATCTTAACTGTGTCCAACACTGGGGAGTCACCACTTCCCTATGGAGATTATTCCAATGGCTGGTTGTTCTCATGGTGAAAAATTTTCCTCATGCATCCAACTAGAATCTCCCCAGGAGCAACTTCTGCCCATCATCCTATGTCTTTTCCATGTGATTAATTGTAAAAAGGGAGTCTCTGTTTTCTTTCTATCCACCCTTTAAATACTGGAACATGGGGATAAGGTATCTCCTGAGCCCTCTTTTCTCTAGGCTGAACAAGCCCAGCTCTTTCAGGCTTTCCTCAAATGGCTGCCCAATCCTTGGATCATCTTTGTGGCCCTTCTGTGGACCTTCTCCAGCCTGACTTCTTCTAGTTATTCATATATATTAAATTCTCTTCATCATACACTCAATTGCCCTTTTAGATGGGAAAACAGAAGCAATCTACAAGTCTCACCTCAACCTCAATTCAGTATTTCATCCTTTCCCTTTAAAACACTTAAACCCCTACAACTAGCCATTTAAAACACAGAAACACACACATAAAAGGCCATATAACTCCAAAGGATAACAAAGCCACGTCTGCTCTCCCGGTTGCACTGCTTCAATCTGCTGCTTACACTTCTATTTCTGCAGAATTGCACCTTCACATTTGTAACCAGCCATCCAATATTTTGCCCCCCGTGCACCACACACCATTAGCCCATCACAGCCTCATCAGGTCGTCTTATGCCACTGAAAACTTCAAGAGTCCTTTTGTAGACTACTGAGGTCCTACCTCAAAGTTCCATGTCAAGGAGATACTCCCAGACCAGGGACAATGCTACGATTCAAAATACTGACCTTATCTCAGAAAAAACAGAGGCTTTAGGTTAAGTCTGTATGGATCAGCCCCACCACTTGTGCCACAGGCTGCAAGAGAGCCTCTTTGATTGTGGACCACAACATGTACTGGTCTTCCCAAAAACCGAGCCACTGAGCAAAGAAAAAAGAAATGGAAACCACAGCAAAATCATTTCACAAAATAAAAGGACACAGCCACCAAGGCTATGCAAGAACAAAAATGCTATGCCTATCTACTTCTCGTATACCGTCTTACTATTACGGCTAAAGCATGCAAATAAAAGTAAACCTCAGCCCAATTTAACTACAGCAAAAGTTACACTTGCCAGTTTATCAGCATACGGAAAAGGAATGACACTAGGAGGAAGAAAAACCTTGTGCAATGGCAGACCAGTTCTACAGAGCAATATGGTATGGTTTTCTAATACATAATAGATCAAACAGCTTAATGAAAAATAAGCTCATTTCTGACGGAACAAACATTCAGGGGCATGAAATACTGTTTTAAATTATTTCACTTATAGAAGAGAAGGAAAACAAAAGAGTCGTGGCTGAACAAGTCACATGCAGAATTGCAGTGCTGTGCCAGCAGCTGCGGGGCTTCGGCACAAACCAGGCCGGCAGACGGCTATCATGGCTTTAAAGCCCCACAACAGCCTCTTATTCCTCCCATTTCTAAGCTACGTTTTCCCATTGTACATCACAACACCACGATATCCTGAAGCCCAAATACATCTGCAGCTCCCGTCATGCCAGCACACTTCTTTCTCCCCCTCATCTGACTGACAGGAATCACTTTGGTGAAGAGATAATTTCTTGCTTCGTTGTATGTGTAGTAACAGATCCTTTCCTCTCCATGGCAGGAGCATTTTATGTGGCTTATGTGCCAAGTCCTCAGTGCAACAATAGGAGAAAAGATCCCCAAGTTTCCTTGAGAAAAATCCTTATGACTCTTTCTCCAGTATAGAAAGGAAATTTAATATGCAACCTTATGCTCAAAATTACTGATGTCAAATCCGCTCAGCTTGCAAGTCAGTTTTATTTTTTCTTAACTGCCTGCCTTGTAAAGTCACTTGGGAGCTAAATGTCAATATAACTTGTGCTCTGGAACAAAGCGTCTGCAATTAGACTATTTCATTACTGTACCAGGTACATTAAATACATTTATCTCATCTCCTTATTTTTGTTGTTTTACTTACTTTAATTTTGTTTCTTCTTACAGCGTGCCAGAAAAGTCTGTGTTACAAGGAAATGGAATATTTAAAATCATGTTCTAAAAAAGAGATGTCACACATTAATATAAACCAGAAGTGAGTTTATTACTTACACATACCTTTACGGAACCAGGATATTTATAGGGAAAGACACCAGCAGAACTGCACTCAGGTACAGGACACCACAATATATATTTCTATCTTGAAAATCATTGAACAAATCCACTTAAAAAATACCAAGCGTAGCCCCAAGGCCACAAGGAGAAGTGGTTTAGCAGGTAAAACGAGACCGCTCATGCTTCAAAAACCCAACCAAACACATGATGGTTCTTACATAGAAATACAGCACAGCAAGCAACTCGATTTGGTCAGTAAGTGCTTTTTAGCTCGTTATCATCCAGCAAAACAAACTGGCTCTTCCTTCGAAACGCCAGGACCTCCAGCGATTACCCCCCAACCTCCTAATTGACTCAGCAACTGGAGAGTTTAATTTCAGAAGCCTCATCTCTGCAGCTACCCTTGACTTAATTTCCCATAATCTTCAGCAATAAATTACTTTTACCCAGGCTTTGCCTCTATGAAATTACTCAGAGTTAAAACATGAGGAAGAGTTGAAGTGGGAAAGTTAGCAGTCATATTTGAAAGGCTGTCATTTTACACCAAATTATGCTACCAAAAAAAAAAAAAAACCAAAGCAAGCCTTGCACTATGAGTCAGAAGCTAAAGGTAAAATCCTACCACGAGGTCTCAAGTCAATATGAGCAAAATGAGGTTTGTAGACGTCCCTCTCCCCGTATGATTTGCTCACTTACTGCCGCACGTTGTTAGTCTCTATGAAGATACACCATAAAGTTTTCAGTGCTTTACCGTTTCTCTGCTTCTCATTTGGGGTTTAAAAATTAAATAAAACCATCAAAAACAAAATTGAGAAAGCAAGTGCTTAAAATCAAATACTGAGGAATAATGCAAACAGAGCAATGTCAAAAAAAGCCAACCCAAACCTTAAAGACTTCGGCACTAGCTTTTCTGAAAGCCTAAAAGACCATTAAAACTGTACTTATTTAGAAGAGAAACCCTTGCTCCAACACAGACCATGCTCCGGCAAAACACTCCATGTTGTGTACATGGAGACAACTCCAGCACGCAGATAACCATCCCAATTAATAAAGCAAAAGCCCTTTTCCCCAGATTTAGCAAGCCTAATAGGTTAAAGTACATGTCACACCCTTTCTCTACACCCACTACATAACTCTCGGCTTTGTTATGTAGACAAGCAGGCAACCAGCTTAGTAAGCATCTTAGTGTATTTACAAAAGGCCTCTACATTAGCACTCAGATATTATGTAAACTAAGCCTTTGTGAGAGAGAGATCCATTGCAGAACAGAGAAAAACAGACATTTCCCAAAGGGATCACTATTTTGAAACAATACTTTAAAGGCTCTACCACATGCTGCTGACCCATACAGACAATTAAAAACACAAGCTCACCAAACAATTAAGGGTTTGTTGTTGGCATGAAGAAAAGAAGAATAAATTCTAAAAGCAAATGTCAGCTTTGGAGGGGCATATATGGTGATTTGGAGAGAATAAATGCGCACAGCTCCAACGTTCCCAGCACCATCTATTTTTGGTATAAGCTGGTAGAGAAATAAGGCTAAAGGAATAAAGGAGCAAGATTCAGCACGCTCAAAAGCAGAGCTCACAACGACGTTAAGGTTCCTCCAGCATCTCCAGCACAACCCAGCCCTCTCCCACCACCCCAGAATCCCCTGGCACACCAGATTCTGCATCTCCTGGTCTTCAGCAGAAGGGAACAAAGGGGCTGAGATGAAGCAAACTGTGAGAAACGCCAGCACAGATAGCCAAAATGGAAGCGTGCCTCTTCCCATCCTCACCTCAATGCTCCTCATCTCCTTTGTTATGGGACAAGCCTGTAAATTCTCAGGGTGAAGGGCACATACCTGTGAAGTATTGATTTGGTATGGTTATATACAACATTACGCTCTTCCTAATGGATTCCGAGCCCAGTCTAGATGAGGATCAGAGAATGAAGACGGTCCCAGGGAGCCATGATGAGACCATACACTTCCTAAACTAGGTCATTTGTATTTTTTTAAACAAAGGCGTGGACTACAGCACCATCCCTACAGCAGGCAATGCTGAGGCTCCACGTGCCTCCAGAAGCATTCCTTCATCCATGTGCTCCTCTGGGTTATAATTACCAGCAAGAACCACAAACACACGCTCAACCCTCCTCCTTGGCTGGGTTCAGGCAATTGGGCTACAAACCCATTTATGAGGCTGGTATCCCTCAAGACACGGCTCCAGAAGACAGTATCACAGGCATTTCTAATTGATTCCTGCTTTGGAGCAGAGCAGCCAGACCCCTACAAATAGAAGTTACAGAAACTCAGGAAATACTCTTTTTGCCCCATTTTGAAGGAGGGGATTTTCTGGCTCCATTATTTTCATCACTCTGACTCAACACAGGCATTTACGTATCTGCACAGATTATCAGATGCAGATGGAGCTGCTATTAAAGGAGAGTTAGTCTCCTGGAAATGACAAAAAGTTCATTTCTACTCATCACCTTGTAAAACGCCAGTCAGCACTCAGGCTCATCCCTCAAATGCAAGAGCAGGTTTTGCAAAGTGAAATTTTCAGGAGCTCAGAAAACCATAGCTGTTCAAGCCCCACGTAAATGCCAACTCCCTAGCAACACAAGCTTCCTATTCTGGAACAAAAGCTCTCCAAGAAAGCAAGCTCATCCTCCAATGAGGTCAGAGAAAGCCTGATATCAGGAAAAGATGCTACCACTCAAGCTACAGGAATGTGCTAAAGCACTGTCAAAAAGACATACAGAAAAAACTCATTTTCCTTCAGACCAGCACGGAGCACAGCAGGGAGCTGGGTGGAAGCAGCAGCATCCCCAGAGGTGCATCCACCCTCAGGCACCCTACAACATCCACCCAGTACCTGCTCTTCCAGTGCCCATCTGACCTCTCCAGCCTAGTGAGCTGCGCTCAGCATAATCCTGACTGCTTTAAACACAAAGCAGGATCTGTCCTGTAAACCAAGCAAGCAGTGGATCAAAAATTCTGCAACACTGGGAAAGCAGAGAGAAGAAACATTGGATGCCGAGAGTTACTCAAACACAGATTACCAGAGAGAGAGATTTATCTCTTTGGTTCTTTTACCTTTTTTATCCTTACCCAGGTGCTGGAACAGTATCACATAACTCCGGGCTCATGGGCCTGGGAATTCCAGCACCGGTATTTCTTGATACAGATTACATGACTTTGCCACTGCACTGCTTCGCCTACTTTCAATGCACTATGGGGTTCAGACTCATTTAAAGCCTTATTTTGTCAAGGGAGGTTTTGTGGCAACAACTGGTTACAACTTCACATTTCATGGCTTAAAACATCTCTCTTCTTAATTCCTCCTTTTGTAGTGCGTGCTGCAGTGGTAATGGTTTCCTCACTCGCTGTGTGTTATCAGTCACCCAGATCCCTCAGAAACGAGCTTTGTTAAAACCAGTTGAGCATATCACACCAATGTAAGAATTACTTGGGTTACAATTTGAAGCCTTCTGAAGATTAAAGCCAATTATTTCTAGACTTTTACCATGGTTTTCTTATTTCCTCACACAAGTTAAGCAAGTTTGTTAAGGTTACATGACCTTCTACAAATACATCCTGCCTCTTTTTAACTCTTATCCTTGTTTTAAGTGTTCATTTTTGTCAAAAAATGATATAAAAACTGTAATTTTTTTCACAAAATTATCTCACTAGGTATTTACAGAGTATCTTTCTGCTGGAATATTTATTCCTTTTATGCAGCACTCTTAGTAAAAACTCTGTTTCATTTTATTTTGAAAGGGACAAGCAACAGTCTGGGACTAACACTCCTTTTTCTTCCAGTACACCAGAAGTACTGCTATGCTAGAATCATAGAAGCAAGAATGGTTTGGGCTGAAAGAACCTTGAAGCTCATCCAGTTCCAACACCCCTGCCATGGGCAGGGATACCTTCCACCAGACCAGGTTGCTTAAAGCTCCATGCGACCTGGCCTTGAACACTGCCAAGGATAGGGCAGCCACAGCATCTTCTGGCAACCTGTGCCAGGGCCTCACCACTCCCATAGAGAACAGCGTCTTCCTCAGATCTCATCTCAGTCTCCCCTCTGTCAGGTTAAAGCCATTCCCCCTTGTCCTGTCCCTACAGGCCCTTGTCAAAAGCCCCTCTCCAGTTTCTTGTCAGCCCCTTTAGGCACTGGAAGGTGCTCTTAAGGTCTCCCCAGAGCCTTTTCTTCTCCAGGCTGAACAAGCCCAGCTCTCTCAGCCTGTCTCCATAGCAGAGCTGCTCCAGCCCCCAAAGCATCTTCCTAGCCTCATCTGGACTCACTCCAACAGCTCCACATTCTCTTTATACTGGGACCCCAGAGCTGGATGCAGGACTGTGGGGTGGAGGGGTCTCACCAGAGCAGAGCAGAGGAAAATCCCCTCCCTGGACCTGTTGGTCACGCTGCTGGTGATGCAGCCCAGGACACGGTTGGTTTCTGGGCTCAAGCACACACTGCTGGGTCATGAGGAGCTTCTCACTGACCAACACCCGAAGTCCTTCTCCTCAGGGCAGTTCTGACTCCAGTCTCCCTCAACTTGTATTTGTGTTTGGGACTTCCCCAACCCATGTGCAGGACCTTGCATTTGGATTTGTTGAACTTCATAAGGTTTGCACAAGCCCACCTCTTGAAGTCTTTATTATTTTATTACCAACAAGAACAGCATTTGTCAGCCTTTAGATTGCTGTGGTGCTCCACAGACAATATCCTTATGGAATATTTTAAGCAGGGCAGTAGCTGTAGTTGAAGCAGGTGTTTGGGATTTGAGTAGGAATGCTTGAAAATTTAACTGCTTTTAAAAGCAGTTTTCAAAGCCACTTGATGATGTTGACAGTAAAGTACTCTTATCATTGAAGCACGAAATACTTACATGTTTAGTGCTCAGCATCACAAAGGACAACCAAGACAAGCCCAAGATCAGCTCTGGTATCTTACTGACATGTGCAGCCCTCATGCTCCTCAGGATGTACAAGATGGTTGGGCAACACCACCCCTATTTTGCTGGTCAAATCAGCAAACCACCAAGCAGCCATTTCACTTTCTGGAGATCTTTTCCTATTCCAGAGTCCTTCAGGTCTGAACACGAGCAGCAGATGGATTTCAGCCTTTAGCTGGAAGCCAGATCAGTTTTTTGGGAGTGCTGAATCAGTCAAAGGAAATGTGACAGAGAGATTTCAATGAAGTAGTAATTAAAAGCATTCATAACATCTGAATTTATTCCCTTTACCGGCTTCCTATTCCTCTTTTTTTTTTTTTTTTTAATTATTATTATTGCATAATCTTATAGAGTAGGAGAAACATGCCTAGAGAAAAGTTAGGGGAAAAAATAGAAGTAGCTTGTTACTGTGCTTATAGTCAAGCGNTTTTTTCGGTTTTCTTTTACTTTTTTTTTTTTTTTTTTTAATTTCAAAATCTTGGCTGGCTGCTCATTTTTTAGTGCATCTCATCTTTATTCTGAAAGCAAGAAGGCAACTGAGCCTTCTTTTGTCTGGTCAGCACAAACAAGCTGAAAAGATCTGGGTTACGCAGCAGGCTGGAGCTGCAGAAGCTCAGACACATCACAGGAAGTTGACTGTGCAGAATTAAATCCCAGTTTCCTCTCTGGGACATGTATATTGGCTGGAGATAAGATAATTTTAAGGTTTTTTTTTCAGTAAAAAATAAGGGGATTTTTGCATGCCTCCAATTGAAGGTGTTCCACCAGCTAAAGAAAGGGACCAACAGGACTTTCCATTGTGGTTGGTCAGCTATGGACACTAAAGCAGAAGCTTTTTTGAACTATTTCTTTGCTTTGGCATTTCCCCTTCCTCATAGCATTTTTTATTTATTTATTTATTTTAATATATACTCTTTTAACAGCAGGAAAATTTAATTCACAGGAAGCAGATGTGAGAAGGAAAATTTCTATGAATTCATTTTGCACACCCCAGAATCAGGACAGGTCCTGGAGTCTGTTTTCAAGTGCTTTGCTGAAGGAGGCAACTAAGCCCCTGCCACCATACTAATGCAACTGCCTATTTGGAGACATTTCATAGAATCATAGAATGGTTTGGGTTGGAAGGGACTTGAAAGCTCATCCAGTTCCAACACCCCTGCCACAGGCAGGGGCACCTTCCACTAGACCAGGTTGCTCCAAGCCCCATCCAACCTGGCCTTGAACACTGCCAGGGATGGAGCAGCCACAGCTTCTCTGGGCAACTTGTACCCACCATCCTCCTTTATACACTGTAAGTGTAGATTTAAACATTTTTGAAGGCTACTCCATGAAAGCTGATCTGTTTTCTTCCAAGTCCACAAATTCTTGCAGACAAATACTCAAAACTGACCAAAATTATTTTTAAATACTTATGACCCAAAATCTGATACTTGCTTTTAATCTTCTCAGTTTTCCTCATCTTGTTTTCCCACTGTATTACTTTCTTTACAGTTCACACCTTCTATGATTTAATGCCAAGGTTACAATTTTAAAACTACTACTTGAGATTATGATAGGATTTATTTAGCTTCAGAGCACAAGTCTTGACAAATGCAATTATTCAATGCTTTTGCAGGAAAAATTCAACTCCTACCAAAACAGCCAGGTCCAACACCAAGATCCAATGCAATCTGGAAAATCCTTATTGCTGTATCTCCTGATTTGGGAGTGGAAAGCTCAAGCTTCCAAAACTCACGGGATAAAGAACAGGCTGGCTGCCTTCAAAGTGACTCTTACCCTGATGATGAAGGGTCTTCATCATTCTCAGGTTTTAAATAATCTACTCTCCAAACAGATACAAGTTCTTCCATCATCTCTAATTACCTCAACTTCCTGATACGTGAGCATTTCACTGCACTTCATATTTATTAGGTCTCTTCTACCTCTTCCAGCATTTCCCAGTGAGGTACAAGCTTCCTCTGTGCATATCCCTACCTGAAGTAGTTCCTCAGGATGCACCTTCCATCAGCCCAAACCATCATAGCCATAAGTCCAATGGCTAAATTTATGTCATTTGAGATCATCTCCTCTACTCCTACCTCTCCATAGCTCAAATTTCTTTTTACTATGATAATGCTCTCATTCCCCATAAAGTTTGCCTACTAGTGACCTCCTCATCCATCCTGATCCACCATTTCCCAGGCGATTTGTGTTGTCTGCTCCACACTGTAATTTACTACTTAGCACATTGGCTGTTACAAATTTAACAATTATGAAATAACTTCTGCAGTGTTGGTCACACTGAAATACCTTACACTGAAAAAATACTCCTGGCTATACCTGATAAACTATATAAAAAAAAGAAATACGCCATCAGCAGTGAGGGTATGTTTTGGACACTGTGTTCTTCTCACATGCAGTGTAGCTTCCTCCATATAGATCAATGCTTGTTTTGCAATGTCTTCACATTTTTTTACAACTATTAAACAATAAATAAATCAAAATAAATGCCATTCACTGCTGGCATCACATCTGCTTTCCACTTTTTTGATTCCCTTTGAGATCTTTTTCTAAATTAATAGTTTTATAGCCTTATTATAATTACAATGGTCAAAATCATCTTATTATGCAACCTGTTGAGACATTTTGAAAGCATCACAACTGGAAGCAGTGATGAGGCATTAATTATTACAGTGTGAATAAGTAGTTTCATCGTTCTGAGGTCCAAAGATGGGACTCTACATGACTCTTAAAGGGAACAAGAAGATTTTCATCCTCAGATTGCTCTTCAAGAGGCTTCTCCTGAAGTTCTCACGTCTTGGCTCCTACTCTGCAGAATTCCACCAACAACTTACAACAACTTACTACAATCTCCCAGGCAATTTATGATTCTGGCAAGACTCAGTGCAATCTATCACTTGGGTGACAGACAGAACATAAACTGTATCCTGGCTGACATCACCACTGTAGTCTCTAGTGAAGTCAGAAGAAACTATTACAAAATGCAAAACAATGCCGTCAGGATTGCACACTTTCCACCGCTCCTAGAATTCCATAGTTCTTCCTCAACACACATTATTTTGTTTAAAACAGACTTGCTTTATCCAAGTGGACTTCTACCATCACTATTAACTGAAACACTCAAATAAAAGACTAACTGAAATAGTACAAACCATGACTGAAAGCAGGACAAGGGAGATTGTCAGAACTTTCAAAGCAGTGGCTGTAGTGAAAATATGTAAGATTTAACTATATTTTTAAATAACCAGTAAGGCCTTTAATAAAATTAAGCATATGAAAAAGGGCTGAAACTACTAGAAAATGAGCAAGTGGTTTGACGTTACCAAGAAGACGACAAACTGAAGAGGACTAAGACTTGTTAAATTATATAAATTTATAATTCATAAAATAAATTAAGAAATGAATATATTCCGACCCTCCTGTAATGAAGTAAGGCTTGGATTTAATTCACTACAGCTTCCTACACCATGATTTAGTCTTGCTACATAGTCGTAATGAAACCTTACAGAAAGGTAATTAAAACATGTAGACCCTTCACATTCCCTAATTTTAAAAGCAACGCTACAGCAGGCTGCAGAAGAAACATATCCAGCCCTCAAGGGAAACTAGCTTGCTGAAATATTCCAAAAAACACAGAAAGCCTTGAGTAAATGCCATTCATACATCAGAGATAGGCCACCAGAAATTCCAGCCTTGGTTCGAGGATAATGCCTCCTACCCAAGGAAAAGTCTCAGTGAGGCTCGTCATTAACTACAGACACATCAAACTATTGCACAAGTGAGGAGGCTTTTCCCACCAAGACACCAACAACAAGGACTGCCTTATCAGGTGAATCATCAAGGTCACAGGCATCCTCCCATGTCCTCATTCCTCAAACAAACCAAAATGGAAGATAAAAACTCACATATAGCTGCTAAATCCAAGGACTCAAGGCCCACTATTATACACAAGTACATAGTAGCTTGTCTAAACTGAAGAGAATCACCATTTTCCAATAAAATAACAGTTTGCTCAAGGATTAAAACTTCCAGAGGTAAAAATGTGCAGAGATGTCAGCTGCTACAGGCATCATGTCAGCCCCTTCTCCCCACTTCAGCTCTGAAGGCTTGGATGACAGCAGACTACATGAAGATTGGCATTTCTACCTCCCACCTGCATGGGACTGCAGCAGCCTAGAAACTTTTCCTGAGTACCCTGCTTTTCTGACAGACATTTGTATTATTACCATATTCTTTCAAAACTGAGCAATTAATGCAATGCTGACTTGGCAACTCAATCAAACACAAAAGAAACCTGTCCTATTTAGCAGCCTAACACATCCAAGCATGGGCAAAAATCTGCACTGCTGTACCAAAGCCTCCCTTCCCACCAGGAAAGGAACAATAAGAGATTTCTTCTACAAAAATTAAGTAACTTAATTAGCATGCATAAGTACTTACATCTATCCTTTAGCCTTCTGCCTTCCATTTCAGCCACCTTCCTTCTCTTCTTTTCTAATACCTTTATCTGTCAAGTTTTCCACATCCCTTCTTTTCATTGTCCCTCATTTCCCCTCCACAAAGAGAAATACCAAAATATCAAAGCCATATCCTCTCCTCCACAGATATTCCTCCTTCTATTCCTAGAATGGTTTTTATAGTTTTTCTTCTTGCTCACTCACTGCTTCTGTAACCAGGATTGCAAAGTGCTCCCTTCAGCAGGGACTTTTAAAGCAGAAATGCTTTGTTGAAACCCTGCCTGCCCAGTGGCACATGAAAGGAACCGTGAGTGCCCACCACATACGCAGAAAAAAAGGTTTATCTTTTTTTTTAACATTATTAATGCATTATTACTAATACCAAAAGAACGCAGCCAAAACTGACGGAAGAAATGAGGGCCAACATTAAAGTGTTTGTGTACTTGTTTACTTCTCTTGCTAATGGTCCTAATTACAGAGGCTATTGTGGTTTAGCAATTTACCTTTCAGGGTACCAAAAATATTTCTAAAAATCCAGTAACACCCATGAAACTTTACTTAGAAAAAGAATAGGCTCAGATCAAAGGAAACGTACCCAACCTCCATCCATGCCAAAGAAAGTGGACTGCAGCACAGGCAACCCCTATGAAATTTCTTCACCAGGATCCTACATGCTGAAAAGTTGAAAGAGCTGAGCAAAGATCCTCAAATAGCATTTCAAACCAAAGAGAATATGCTGTAAATAGTATTAGCCACTCAGGCTATTCATTTAACAGGTTTCTGCTGCAGCTGAGATGTGCCAAGGAGCTTAGTAAAGCATCCAGAGGCCTGCTGGATCACATTTCAGACAGCACTTTCATACTTAAGCGTAATAAAGACTGAGTTTAACCTAAATAGACATCCCACTTAAAGTGACAGCTATCCTTTAAAGAGTAAAAATACTTCTGAACTTTTCTATAAGTGTTCTTCAACAGTTTAACCTTGCTTGCAAAAGTTTCCGAGCAGTCTGGTATCAGTACATCACAGGGCTGAAGATTATGTTCAAGACCAAATCTAGCTACACGTCTACAGGGAACTGCAAAACCAAGCCTGTGGATGTACTGCAATGGTCTTTTTATCTAAATCAGTTTAAATAAACAGAATTTGCATCTGACTGGAGACAGGGTATAGATAACGAGCATTCCTGACACACCAGTTGCAAAACCTGCACACTGTGGTTGAGACATGTCCATTTCTATGCTTCTAGGCGCCTGAATTCTGCTCTCTTCTACAGCCACAACATCACCCAAAATCTTTTGCTATGATGTTTTACAGCAAGACAGCCTACAGAAAAGGCAACAGACTTTGCTGGCTAAAAAACTTACTTATTTGGACATACTGGTTTTCAGCCAACATTTTAACAAACTTAAACTTTCAAAGTGACTTAAATTAAGCTCATCTCGAGCTGTGACAGAGGTACAGAAAAAAGCAGTGGCAGGAAAATAACTGTAATCAGCTGTAGCTTACCCCCAAAAATCTGCTCAGATGATACTTTGATACCATTTTTCACTATAAACCCATCATCTCATAGAATTGTTTGGGTTGGAAGGAACCTTAAAGCTCATCCAGTTCCAACCCCCTGCCATGAGCAGGGACACCTTCCACAGGTTGCTCCAAGCCCCATCCAACCTGGCCTTGACAACTGCCAGGGATGGGGCAGNAATTGTTAGAAGGGACCTTAAAGTTCATCCAGTTCCAGCCCCCTGCCACAGGCAGGGACACCTTCCACTAGACCAGGTTGCTCCAAGCCCCATCCAACCTGGCCTTGACAACTGCCAGGGATGGGGCAGCCACAGCTTCTCTGGGCAGCCTGTGCCAGGGCCTCAACACCCTCACAGGGAATAACTTCTTCCTAAAAGCTCACCTAAATCTCTCCCCTGTCAGGTTAAAGTCATTCCCCTCTGTTCTGTGCCTAAAGGCCCTTGTCAAAAGCCCCTCTCCAACCTTCCACTGGAATCTGCTCTAAGGTCTCCCAAAGCCTGAAGCTTGTTCAGGCTGAACAAGCCCAGCTCTCTCAGCCTTTCTCCATAGCAGAGCTGCTCCAGCCATCTGAGCATCTTTGTGGCTTTCTCTGGACTTGCCCCAAGAGCTCCATGTCCTTCTTTTGTTGGGGGACACAGAGCTGCACACAGGACTGCAGGGGTGTCTCACCAGAGCAGAGGGGGAGAATCACCTCTAGCACATGCAAAAATACTTGGTCAGGAGCATTTTCTGCTTTTGCTTTTGCAGAGCAACCAAAAGCCTTCTGCTACAAGCCTTAGACTGAAAAGCGTTAATAAAGCAAAGAAAGTCAAAAGAAATAATTAAAATGTACAGAAAACAGAGAAGAAGAAAAGCAAGCTAGGACTTAGGATGCTGTTAAGGACCATGGGCAGCCTGTGGTCAAGTCAGATGGCTCTCGCAGGGATGAGCACCACTACCTGCCTAGACTTGCCCAGCAGTGAGCAAGATGGAAAGTGAGTTTCCATGATTAGCGCAGGAGCTCCACTACCTATGCGTAGGTGTAACCCTTACAGCCCAACATCCACAAGCCCTAGGCTGGCAAGAAGACCCTGACACTGAAGATCACCAAGGCTTTTCCCCAGGTTTAAACAAACAGGATCATCACTGACATTAATAGCTGTCATTATCTTGAATGAAAGCAGTTCCCATTTGCTTTTTCCTTGCTCGCACAAGCCAAAGACTTCTGACAAGAGCTTCTCTCCACTGATGCATACAGCACTTGCCCTTAAAGCAATTATACAGGCTATGAGCTATTCACCATGTCAACAACAATTTCTCTCCTACGGACCACAACGGCTTAGGAAAACACACCGCTGAAGTTTGCTTCTCTGCCGAACAGCATCTCTTCACCTGGGCACACGAGAACAAGAACAAACAGCAGCTCCTCTCTCTGTCCATCCCCTGCCTTAGGAACGTGAAGCTGCTCTGCCCAACTCCAGCTAGTAAACACTACACAACCAGCATCCCTTGGAAAGAAGAATAGTAATCACATTATAAACATCACTCATATTTCCAAAGCTAGTGCAAGGCTATTGCTGCAAGCTTCTCAAAAATTATTATTTCAGCTTTACTGGTTTCTGGAAATAACTGGTTAAAGCTACAGAGGCTCTGACAGCTCCCAGCTCCTCACAAATTCATGTTACAGGTTGTGGTTTCCTGTTTGTTATGTTTTTCCAGTATACTTAAGAAACCAACTTGAAAAAAAGTTGTTTTGCCCCTGCCCCCCAAGGTTGAGATTAAACTGTGTAGATTGAACTGTGTAAACATCTGTTTGAGGTAGCAAGTTGGTCTTGCTTTCAGAAGAGGAAAATTTACTAAATTCAAGGTCTTCATTGCGTCCCTTTGTAAGCATATGCCTCCTTTATTACTTTTAATAAACCACTCCTCAATGAGCATTTAAGTGTTCGAAAAGAATCTGAAAGAAAGCTTGAACCTCGTTCTAATTAGGCTCTGATAAAAGAGTCAACCCATTTCTTCATGCACTGAAAAGCAGTCATTTAGACTGTCATCTTAGCGGGTGAATTAATTTTCTTAAGAGCAAGTCAGGAAAGGAGAATGATTCAAGTTAATGCTAAGAACCTAGTAAACACTCACAGCATTTACCCAGGTTAGGCATTATACCACCCTTCCTACAGGGAAAAAGGTCAATCGCATGGTAAAAGCGAAATACTGTTGAGTCAGGACACCTGCAATCCAGCCCCAGCTCTGAAATCAGGCAGCTGTAAGTCCTTGGCCGTGCTGCTGAAAGCTTGTGACTCCATTTGCTCATCTGCAAAATGAAATGTTCGGTGACACTGCAAGAGCACGTCCACGCACATGTGTGAAGCGCAATCTTTGGAACAAAGAGGCTGTAGAGATACTGGGCGGCTCAGCCCAGGGCGTTTAGCAGCATCGGGCCAGGTATTGTATGTGGCTTACAGCAGTAAAAAGGGTATTCCTGCAAACGGAGTGTACTTTACTCAGGGTGGAGGATGTGTCGGCGTAAACCATATTAACACGCAGAACAGGATACAGCTAGAGCAGCAAAGGTATACACGTGGCCTCTGAATAAATGATTCTGTTCTCCTTTTGGACAGATTACTGGAAAAAAAAAAAAAAAAAAA